>APFE030645536.1:0-10486 GCA_000404065.3 Pinus taeda
TGAAGACATCTCATCTATAGATCATTTTTCATTTGTGCCATCCCATCCTTATTGGACTGAACTACCTCCTAGTGTTTCTGAACACCATTCTAGAGGAGTAGATCTTCCATCAACCTTTTTAATATAATCACCTGAGTCATATCAAGTCCCATCCATTCCTATTAAATCACCTTCACCTGAGGAAGAATTGGGATTACATTTACCTGAATTCCAACCTACAGACTTCATTTCTCCAACTCCTTATTCTATTCCATCAACCTCTACTAATCTTGAAGATCCTTTTTTTGTCTATTCAAATCCTTTGTTTGATAATAACGAAGACTTTCCCCTAGGAGTTCAGAACTTGGTTATTAAAACCCCTTTGAAATCCTCAAGGAGGTCTCCTCCCTCTTTCTCTCCTCCACATACTAATATCCTTATCGATTCATCTTCATCCCCTTCATCTTCATCATCTTCCTCTTCCTCATCATCATCCACTCAGTCACCCCAGACTCCTCCTACTATTATGGTTTTTCGACCCATTGTGCAAGCAAGGTATGTTGCTCTAGTTCTCCTTGGAAACTTGGAAAAATTTCTTGATGGATATCTAAAGCATTTACCAAGATTTAATGGAGAAACAAGTCCCTCAGCAAAGGATCATGCATAAACTTTCCTAGATTTTGCTAACAATATGAACATAGAACATGAAGATGTGTATAGGAGATTATTTGTGCAATCCTTAGAAGGAAATGTTAGGATCTGGTTTAGGCAACTTAGAGTTGACTCTATTACAACATGGAATGAGTTGATAACTATATTTAAAAACAAATGGGGGGTAAAGAAGGATCATTTCTACTTTCTCACTGAATTTGAAGAATTGAAGAGGAATCCTGGTGAACGAGTTGCTGAATTCATAAAGAGATTTAATCAAATCTATCATAAAATGCCTGCTAATTGTAAACCACCAGTAGCAGCTGCAAAAGTCATATTTTCCAAAGCATTTGAAGATGACTTTGAATTCATGCTAAGGTAAAGTGTATCTAATACATTAGAAGACATGTACACAAATGCTATAGAGGTAGAAGCTAATAGGTCAGCTTCTGGAAAACTTAAAGCTAAAGCGGAGAAATAAGAAAGAAAATTAAAAGCTAGGATTGATGACTCATTTTCTTCCACTTGAAGATCAGAAAATTGATGAAATTACATCTTTACTTAGAAACATTTCTAATAGGATTTCTAAAATTGAAACACAACCTAGAACTACTCAGCAAACTACTGTCAGACCTCAAACTCAAACTCAATTATGAAGAACTCCTCAAATGCAGATTCTTCAGAGACCAGGTTCTGATCAAAAACCCCTTGTTTAACTCACCTGAAGAAGAAATCAAAGAATGCAATACTGGGACTTTGAACGATTTGAGAAATGTTAAATTTTCATCGACCTTGCCTTTGGATGTAAAAATCAAATACTTGAATATTCTTAAAAATTACAAAGATGTTTTTACTTGGTCTTATAATGAGTTAAAAACTTATGATATATCTTTGATTGAGCATAAGATTCCTTTGAAAAACCAGAAGCAAAACCCTTTCAACAAAAACTAAGAAGAATCAATCCTATATTACTTCCAATTATTGAGAAAGAGCTTAAAAAGTTTCTTGATGCTCATATCATAGTAACTTTAAGGTATTCTGACTGGGTAGCCAACCTAGTTCCTGTCAGAAAGAAAAATGGTGAGATTAGGCTATGTGTAGACTTCTGAAACCTGAAAAAATCATCTTTAAAGGATAACTATCCATTTCCCAAAATGGATCATCTACTTCAAAAAGTTTTAGGTGAAAATAGGATTTCTATGCTAGATGGATTTTCTGGTTACAACCAGATCATGGTAAGTCAAGATGACTAAGACAAAACTACTTTCACCACTCCTTGGGGTACATTCATGTATGCTAGAATGCCATTTGGATTGACAAATGCTGAAGCCACTTTCCAGAGAGCCATGGATCTAGAATTTGTAGGTAAAACATCTGAATTTACTATCATTTATTTAGATGATTTAACTATTTTCTCTGATTCTAATGAAAATCATTTAAAACACTTGAGCAAGGTTTTTGACAGGTGCAGGAAATTTGGCATATCCATCAACCCAAAGAAATCTTTATTTGTTGTAAAGGAAGGGAAATTACTAGGGCATATAATATCCGAGGGAGTTATAATTGACCTAAAGAGATTTTTAGCTATTTAGACCCTATCTCTACTAAGGAATAAGAAAGAGATACAAACCTTCCTTGGAAAGATTAATTTTCTCAGAAGGTTCATCCCTAATTATGCAGAGATATTTAAGGATATAACTGATATGCTAAAGAAAAAAAATGAAGTGAAATGGATAGTTTCTACTAGGTATGCTTTTGATCATATCAAAAAGGCTATATCTAAGGCTCCTACTTTAGCCAGTCTTTATTATTCTTCACCTTTTAGCATATTTTATTTTGCATCTGAGACAACCTTAGTTGTTGTACCTTTACAAAAGAACACAAATGGTGATGACCATCCTATAGCCTTCTTTTCCAAAGTTATGAGGGATGTTGAACTTAGGTATGATATTATTGAAAAATAGGCTTATGCCTTAATCCAAGTCCTCAAAGTCTTTAGAACCTATTTCTTGTTTCACACATTACAGCTTATGTCCCTAATCATGTTGTTAAAACTGTTTTGACCCAGCCTGATACCGATGGAAGAACAGGGAGATGGATTGCTAAAATTCTTGAATTTGACCTTGAAATTAAGACCATAAAGCTAGTAAAATGCCAAGGCCTGGCCAAATTGTTAGCTGAATCCAATTGCAAATTATTGGGGATAAATCTGGTTTCTGAAATTTCATTTGGGGAGAATCCACAAGAACCTTCCTCAATTTCATCTGGGGCGAATCCATAAGAAGCTCCTCCTCTTATAGAATGGGAGAACCCACAAGAACCTCTTTCTTCAACTCAAGCCATTCTTGTTCACATAGATCACAAATATATACTCTCTGATTGGTACTTTGATATTGTGTAGTTTCTTAGGGATTTTCAATGTCTAGCTGATCTTGACTTGAAGCAATGCAGAGCCCTGAAGCTTAAAGCTGTAAAATAATTCATTATCAATGCTAATATATACTGGAAATACCCTCTTAATATCCTTCTTCTTTGTTTAACTAAAAATGAAACAGAGGGAATTATAGATCAGTTCCATGCAGGGTTTTGTGGTGGAAACTATGCCTGGAGAGAAACAACTTACAAAATTTTAAAAGCAGGTTTCTACTAGCCCACACTTTTTAAAGAAGTTGGAGCAAGAGTAAGAAGTTGCATACCATGCTAATTATTTGCAGGAAAACAAAAACTGTCAGCACTTCCTTTGGTTCCAGTAGTGGTTCATGCTCCTTTTCTTCAATGGGGGTTGGACTTTATAGGCGAAATTCATCCACAATTAAGTAATCAATACAGTTGGATTTTAACCGCTACAAACTATTTTACCAAGTGGGTAGAAGCCATACTTGTTTAAAATGCAAATGATACTGTTGTGATTAAATTCCTTGAAGAAAATATCTTATCAAGATTTGGATGTCCTCAACGGATTGTTACAGATAATGCAGCAACTTTCAACAGTGTTAAAATGATTGAGTTCTGTCAAAAGTATTCAATCCTATTACACCATTCTACACCATACTATCCACAGGGTAATGGGCTAGCAGATTCCTCCAATAAGAGCTTAGTTAAGGTCATTAATAAGACTCTTGAAGACCATAAAAAGAGTTGGGACAACCACCTAATCCATGAAATTTGGGAAAACAGAGTTTCTCCTAAAAGGTCAACAGGAAAGTCTCCTTCCCAATTAGTTTATGGTAAGGAAGCAGTTTCTCCCACTCATTTAGCTTTACCTGTTATGAGATTCTTTCAGGAATTCTATGAAGAAAAAAATGATTTCTCAAGAAGAATTAATCAAATCATTGAGTTTAATGAAGATAGGAATGAAATTCAATACAATCTAAGGAAATAACAAAATAAGATGAAGGAACTATTTGACAAAAAGGCTAGAGAAAGGAATTTCAAGAAAGGTGATCTAGTGCTTAGATGGGATACAAGGAGAGTAGATAAAGGCAAGCATGCAAAATTTGAGAACCTTTGGTTTGGTCCATTTAGCATTGCAGAAGTCAAAGGGAACAATACATTCATCCTACAGAATTTGTAAGGAGAGTATTCCTCATTGCCAGTCAATGGGAAATACTTGAAACACTACATTTAGTATTAAATTTTCATCTATTCATTCATCATCTATAAATATCCAGAGAGTTCATTTTACTTTTGAAAAAATTTTCAGGTGAGTATCTGTTTTAGAAAAGACTCCATAGCCCGAGGAGAAGGCACTTGGACTTGCTTGTTCTATACATCCCACAGGGGGAAGCAATACCCAGCTAGAGCTGATGTCGTAACATAATTTGGTTTTGATAAGTTAGTATATTAGTCAAAGATAATTTTAAAATGTTAAGTTAGGATATGGATGCAAAAGAAAGAAAATTTAAAATGTTAGGACAATTTAATGTTTTATAGGCGTCCATATCAATAAAATGATAAGAGATAGTTGCCCTAAATAAATAAGGAAAAAGAAAAAAAAATTCTAGGGAAGCAAAAAGAAAGAAAAGGCTTCATTTTCATACCAAAAATAAGTGCAATGGTTGGTAGTCCAAATGCACCACATCAAGAAAATGTCAAATTGGGTTAATATATGATTAATTCTCTACATCAGGATTAATTTTTTGTTATAAATTTTGGAATTTCAATTTTATTATAAATGCACAAACTTGATTTGACCAAAACCAATAAATGACAAAAGGTCTTGTCGTCTTTCGTAAAAAGGATGCATGATCTGACGATTGATCTACACCCCGCCCAGATCAATGACGGGGAGAGATTTTGCACCCCCCTCCACTGTTTCATGTTAACGCAACCGGGGGGGGGTTTACAAAGTGGATTCCATGGCGGACTCCCCACCCTTATGTGTCGCCCCCACATCTCTCTGCACCCCCCCGCAAACCCCTCGTGGTTTTCTCCGCCAACGACTCTTTCAGCCTCGCTAAAAAGCCATTATCCCTCCACTAATCCTGAGCTGACACCTCACCTATTTGTTGCTTATTCCTCCCATATGTCACCTCTTTACACGCTTATCCCCCCGTTCGGCATACCCATTGTACCCATCTGTTGTAGTCCCACTCCCTTGCATTTAAAGCCACAATAGTTATTAACAAAACCATTACCCCTTCTGGCATCGTATAAATAAAACGAAACTGACTTCTTTGTCACTTTCTTATGATCATTTTCAATTGTTTGCAGGTATACAGTGATTGCAAAACTTCTGGACTTCTGCTCAGTCTGTCACTTATAACCATTTTTCTCCTTGTCTGCCACTATGGCCCCAAAAGAAAAATCCAAGAAGCAAACCATAGAGGAAAGCATTGTGACCCCGACCATGCTTGACCTTGACCATATCCTAATTGTCGATTCACTATTCAAAGTTGTAGAGGCCAAGTGTGAGTTTGATTTTTATGAGCTACACTTGTGGCTTAAACAGAACTATCTCGACTAGCAAGATCCTATTAGGTTTTGGGAATTCCTGTTACCTTTTTATAGTTTCCCAAAGAGACATGAATTCCCTGACCTTATTTCATGTATCAAGCCAAGTATGACCCTCTAAAAAGGAAAGTCTCGGCTTAGAATGGAGACATTCTAATAAGTATCTTTGCTTAAACTATAAATGAAATGCTCTTAGTTCCTCAAATTGACTCCTTTACTCAATTTTCACCAGTAGCACTTATGAATCTATACCATAAGTTAACTTTCCCACAGAGAGCCCAAACATTCAAAATCTTTTTGCCTAAGGATGCATAGTTTCCCAAAAGAAATCCACTTTATTCGTCTGCCATGTTTCCTGAAACCTCTAGACATTGCATTTCCTTACTTTCCTATCTATTAGGATACCCTGATGACCAATTTGTTGATGAGGTAATCCTTGGTTTCTTATCCATTTTCAATAAAGACCAACAACCAACATTCATGTATAATTATAGCCAATTCTTGGCTGATAATATACATGAACAATTCATGAACTTCACTGTGCATGGGG
Source organism: Pinus taeda (assembly GCA_000404065.3). Classification (NCBI taxonomy): domain Eukaryota; kingdom Viridiplantae; phylum Streptophyta; class Pinopsida; order Pinales; family Pinaceae; genus Pinus; species Pinus taeda. Next base: position 6,134 of record APFE030645536.1, read on the forward strand.
TGTTCAATTACACCTTTGTAATTGTCCACATGGTTCTTTTTCAACAGGGTGATTTGTTACCAATCAAACTCAGCAAGCAGGATGAACAAGGAATGAATCAATCAGTGACTCACTGGATATAAATGGTCAGGACAGCTTCTACCACTTCATCATTTGCATAATTTGTGAATGCATTCATACATCCAGTGGTACAACTCCTTAACAGCCAGACAGAGCCCAAGATTGGGAATGAAATTAAAAGGATCCTACACCTAAGTCAACAAACCAAAACTGGTGACAATTATTTATACCAAAACTACATTGAGATAAAAATATATGGTTGTGAGCTTGCACCATACAAGCTGCCTAAATATGTTCCTTTGAGAATATTTTCCCTAGAATATATCAGGCAAATGATTCACATGGATGAGCTACATTTTGTGTGAGGTAAAAGAAAGTCTCAGTTCAAGCTCAAAGCACAAATTAGGTCTTTTATTTGCAACACCATATCAGCTAGTGTTGAGGCAGATGCATTATTGAAGAAGATGAATTTCCAGCCTAGTTTCACCTGGTCTTATGATCGTTTTGGCATCATTTATGCCTTAAGGGTGAATTTCAAGATGACTCCTTATAACCATACTCCAAGGCTAGAAATTGAAAAGTTTATGAATCAAGAAATATGGATTGATGGGACTCTTTAAGAAGCAGATGAGCAAGTTGTGTCTACTCCCACTGACTAGACTCCAGTTTCTCAGAACAAGCAACAAAAGATTTTGAGAGAGGAAACTTCATCCACTGAAGATGTGCTGAAAGGGTTCATTTTTCATCAAAAGAAGCCTAAAGTCAGCTTGGCCACATTAGCAAAAGAGACTCCACCAGTGATCATTGATCTTGGAGATCCAGAAGTGTCTACATCAGCATGAGTTAGTACTTCAACCACTCCTCCCACAGTTAGTGCTTCAACTACTCCTCTTGCAACTTCACATTCGAGAGATCCTCTAGAAATTATTCAGTCAACAGGAACCAACACTTCAGATGATTCAAACATATTTTCAAGGTTCCTAGAAATTGAGCAGAAAAATGAGATTTTGAAGTCCAATGTGTACAGTCAGTTCTGGAAGCAAACTTCCACCTCCCAACATAGGCTCCTTTCTTCTTACAAGCCCAGATTCCATTTCCTAAATCACCATCTGATTACAAGAATATCGTGTTTTCAGTTGTCACTAGTCAAATCCATCCAATTGACCAGATGGACATGCATAGACAAACTGGTGAGATGTTGTTTTCTACTACGACAACTACAACCAACTCTCTTTCTAAACTTAGGACTACTCTATCAAATGTTCAATCCCAACTTAAGTTAGAAAAGATCTCCTCTCTAGCTAAAGACAATAGAATAAAATCACTAGAGAATTTTGTGATTAAAGTGGGATATGATCCCAAGGATGTAAAAACTGTAGAACTAATTCTTAAGAAGAAATATGAAGACATTGTTGCATTGAAGAAACAGTTGAAATTGCCATCAACAGAAGATCCTCTGACCAAGGATATGGCAGAAATTGAACAACAAAAGGAGTTGATCCAAGTCCGGGTGTGACAAAGGATGCTTCCAAGACCTTTTACTTTCGTGATGTGTCAAATTGCATTTTTTTAAAAGGAACATAAATGAATACATCTACATGTTGTAAAGAAGAGGAACATGACAATCATCAACACATGAAAACATAAGCCGTTGATCATGGAGTTCGTCTAGGAGGGACTACGTCTCTGGGCCCTGGTGTCAAGATGGTGTAGGTCGCTGCATTAAGTTTTGTCAATAGTGATGATGTACATGGAGGTGATGTCGTTATCATACAAGGAAAATGCCCTCATGCAGGAGTGGCTCCAAGAGATGTTCCACTACAGGAACTCTCAGTCAAGAAAACTCATATTAGTATGACACAAAACTCATGCATGATGATGATCCCGCCAACATGGCATAAAAGGGATCTCAATGCAAACATACATGACAAAAACATGAGTATCCCATCAACATACAACGAAGGGATCTCAAAACACAACATGATGAATCATGACAACAAGTACATCACACAGATGATTCTACATCACATCAAGCAAGAATCATGAAAACGAGTAAGAAACAAGATGCCACATCAAGCATCAAATAGGGATCTGCGTAGCACAATGCATAGAAAAAGAAGTATATGAACACACTGCATATACCTCACATCCAAGGGCCATCTGAAGAAGCGGATGTCAAACTGCTAAAGTTGTTTGTGTCATCGATCTCACGGTATCAAATCGCATGAAAATGGCTGCTCGCACATGAATGTTGACACCTGCACTCCACTTAGAAAAGTGGCCGAAAAATAGAATGAGAAAATGATGAATTTGAATGCACCATCAGATTTGTGGCATCGAATACTGCAAAATCGACTGTCAAATTTCTGAATTCTGAGAAAGTGGAAATATGGGGCTCAAGGAATCTTTTAGATTCCCCTAGATTCCTCAAAGATTCCCTCCTCCAGGTCCTCTACAAATCATCTGCTCAGATCAAGAAACTGACTGTGCCATCAGGTTCATTTCACCAAGAGGTGTAAGATCAACATAAAGTTTGTCCAATTTGGACACTATGAAAATTTCACCCTCCTGGAAATTGTGCTTAGTCATGGTTCCACCTGCATAAAAATTAATTAAAAATGAACTTTGCCTCGTTTTCCATGCCCACTCCTGGTTCCTCCATCTGCCTGGGCACACTAATGAAATGAATGTTTATATAAAATCCCAGGCGGATTAACCAAAGTAAGAGGTTTGGTGTTGGTAAAGTTTAGGCATTAGTTGAGGAGGGGTCAGGTGGTCAAACCTCGCCCCTCCCTTTTTAAACACATTATAGTTTTTTATTTAAAATGGAATGAACTTGAATGGGGGAACAGGTCCGCATTGAGCAGCCCACCCCCATACCTCCGTATCCATGGCACATTTTTTTATGGCATTAAATTTTTATTTGGGGCGCATTAATTGATGTTGGTATTGTTTTTGGTGGTGGTGAATGACATGTGGCCACCCAGTGGGGTCCGACCCACGTGGGTCAAGCGGGTTCAATCCCCGTTGGCCTTGCACTCCTTACATGGCACATGATTTAGGTTAGGGGGTGTGGGCCGGGTCCACCGGAGGTGGCCCGTGCCCACCCCTTTATTATATGTTTATGTTAACATTGGCGGTGGAGGATTGGGAGTCCGACAGGGTCATGGCCTCCAGACTATAAAACATTATATTTTCGGTTGGGATTGGGGTTAGGCTGGCAGGCATCATGGCCCTGATGATGGACTCACCAAGTTAGTCCGAAACGTTGGTTTCTTAACTCATCACAGGTTTTCCACAATTTCAATAAAATCAAGCAACCTGTATGGACTCCCTCTTCAACACTTATAAATAATTTTTTTTTTGTTATGAATTTTTTTTTAGCGGGTGGCCGAGGTGGTGGCCCGCCACCACAATATATTTTATTTTATTGTATTAAACATAGAGGAGTTTTTCCAACCTTTAGAAAATAAGGGATATTGGGAAAATTAACGAGGCCACAATTTTGACCGATTTTGGGAGCTAGGTTTCATGCCTCGAGGTCAGGAAAATTGTAGAACACTTGAACCTGGCACACAGCCCAACTTTGACTGGCACGTTCTCCCTCATATGAGCTGGGATTGATGAACCATTCGCACTGTCGTGATCAGGACGATGAGATCTATGCTCTGGTCCTGATTCAAGCTTTCATAAGCCCTGGATCAATCCTCCCCACTTAGGAGCTTTTGGTCCTCCAAAAGCATGAAAAACAATTTGCAACTTTTATGTACCTTATCTGCATCACAAGTGTCCTGAAAGGTCTCGCTTCCATCCCCTTCACCTTTGTTCTTCGGAGCCTTAAGTGATGAGTTGACACCTGCAACCTTTGCAACCTGTAGTACATTGTTTTTGCAAATTACATGCTTGACTTTCATGACCGACTAATGACCCAAGTGTCCCACACTTACCATGAGTTTATAACACATACTCGATGGTCAAGTTTACATCAAGATGGACAAAATACCCCAACTACGAAACAATGCCAACATATCATTGTTGCTTCAACAAGTAATGGAAAACACAGCATCACGGCAACACATGATTTACAATCACTCCTTTTCCTCTGTCTCTTTCTGTAGAGTTTCATACGTCATTTCCAATATTTTGGAAATTTTGAGCATGGTCTCGTACATCGCTTTTTCATCCTTTGTCGTTGCATGTTCCATTGTTCACACTTGCAATTCACATCAACGCAAAGACCGCTCTGATACCACTTGATCCAGGTCCGGGTGTGACAAAGGACCCTTCCAAGAC
>APFE030645555.1:0-31487 GCA_000404065.3 Pinus taeda
TCCAACTGTCTAGAGCGCTAAGACTATCCTTCTCGTGGCTAGTCAGGTGGTCGCACCACCCATGTGGGGCTCCATTCAGTCCTCCACCACAGTTCACAAAGAATCCCCACCTTCCATTGTTGTGGTCAGCATCGTGCACTACACTACTTGCAATGTGCTACCCTGGTCACTACGCTTGGGGATATACGGTCCCAGCCAAAGTAGCAAACTAACCTGTTCATGGTGATAGTTCTCAAACTTGTTAGTATGATCGTACGTACCTTGCCTGTACATACTAGGTTATTTGACAATAAACACTTCCTTTATCTCATCCTCTAGCTTCTTGACCTCCGCATCCATCAACGTGCTTTCCTTCCTTAATCGCACCCTTTATTTTTCAAGTTCGTGGAGTCTAAATTTTCCCATCAGATTTCTTCCTCAACTCCAATGTGTTATGTTTCTTGCGGCTGTGTGATTCCATCCTTACGGGCTTCGCGAACCATTGTATCTATGGGTGCTACTATGCACAGACTAGGCTTTGCATGCTCCATAGGGAGTACAGCCTCTGCTTCATACTTCAGCGTCAGAAGTGCTCACATAGTAAGGGCTTTGCACATGGTCCTATAAGCCCGTAGAACTGTTGGTACGTGCAGGTCCCAATCAATATGTCTCACATGGTGGAACGCGTTCAGTACTTTGCAAATTTTGTCAAAGCCTTTCATGTGGATAATATTTGGCGTGTTTGGTCTTATCATACTTCATCATTTGCACCGTTGTCTTGCCTGCTCCTACGTTTTGGTCCTATTTCCTATCGCGGGGATGGTGTGCATTCGTACAGGTTGCATACCATACACTTGTACCCATCTAGAGAGGTGGGCACACAGGCTGTCTTGCCCATCATATCCAACTTTCAACCACATTTGAGGCTTTCCAAATCGTATGAGCATCCTCCTTCTTCATTCCCGCCAGTCCCCAAGATTCTGCTGGTGTGTACCCCACCACCTTCTGGGTGTAGCACGTAGTGCCCATTTCATTGCGTCGAAACATTGTTGTTCCGGTACTTCTCTTTCAAATTTGTTCAAAAATTATCTACCGTGGTCAATTCACCATACATAGGCAGATCTCTTGCCTCTGTTGCTACATGGCATAGTGACTTTATCATCATGTTGCAATTGAGTGTGGTTACCTCATGTAACCGATTCTGCCAGCGTTCTATTTCCTCCTCTGAATCTAATGTGCAGGAGCTTTCCAATCCCATGAAATCCTACCATCCGCTATAGGATTCACCCAATCCTGCTCCTGAGAGATTATCTTGTAGATATAGCTAGATCGTCACCAATGCCGCAGTCACACACTAGCTCTGTGTAGCGTGATCCTTCCATAGGGTCTAAGGGTACCACTACGCGCAGTGACTTTTTCTCAAAAATCATTTTGCACTTCTTTAGATTTATCACTCCATTCATATCAGTGGCCCAATATATTCCAAGTAGCATGGGATAAGGATTGTTGTCATCAACAATATCTATCACTTTGAAATCTGCAAGCACGCTCACTCCTACGATATCTACCGTTATTCCCAACAATCTGCCATCGATAGGATCTTTTGTTGGTTCTCAATTTTCAATTGAATAGGAGACCATTCCAACATGGGCCTTGATGAGTCTCATAAATGGGTAATTATATGGGCTCATTTTACCTCCTAACCTACTCAAATCAACTATTCTCTTAGCTTATTTTATGATTTTCCGATTATATTTATGCTTATAGGGTGAGTTGAGTCAGTTATTATGCCATGTGGTCTAACATGTATTTAATGCAGATTATTGATGGATTTTGAGGTCAAAGGCAAGGATCTAGTGGTCAAACTGTGGCATTTACTCGAAGTAGAGAGAGCAGATGACTTATACAAGGGAATCCCCCTCATTTATTTCTCCTCACTTCGAATTCCCCTTCATTCAGCTCGAAGTACAAGCAGTCGAATCATGCAATTGAAGGCAGCCGAGCAAGTGGAAGATGATTGACAGTTATCTCGGGTTTTGGGAGCCAAGCCTCCCTGATTTTAAGGAAGTTGTTGGTATCTTTAGATGTATAAGTAGAGAGGCCTAGGGCCTCACTAGGGTTGACTTTTGTTTTCTTGTGTAAACTCTGCTCAAATTTCGAGCTTACTATTTTATGACAGTTTTATGTAATCTTGCTATTTTTTGATAATGAAGATGGAATCCTTTCTGAGCTAGCACTGAGTTACCACAGAGGGTTGAAGCTCTTGGGTTAGGGCACAAATCCAAGCAGCCAAGCTTCTCTTTACTTGTATTTGTATGCTTTACTTCATTTTGTAGATTAGTTTGTTGTTAGATGTATTTCTCTTATGGTTAAAAATAGGTTGCTTTTGATGATTTAGTAGCTTGATTCCATTTGTGCTTTCTATAACAGGCCAAGCAGTAATTAGAGAAGATTCAAAAGGCTAGCAACAGTGCCTTCACCTCTCTTCCTCCCTCTGGGACCATGATTTGAGGCAAAGACCCTCTTTCTGCCCCAAAAACACATATTTTCCTCATTCCTAAGACTTCTAGTGTTTGCAGCTCTCTAGTAGGTTGATAGTCCAGTTTTGCTTTGCTTTAGATCTTCTTTATCATGTTCACTTCCTAATTTTCAATAGTCCTTTTGCATGTTGTCCTTTCTTACAGCATTTCTTTCTATACATCATAGTTTAGGCCATTTTAATGCAAAACTCTATTTTTCCTAGGATGCACTCATTCCATTGGTTGCTTGATTTTCTTGGTTGAATCTCAATTTATATGCAGTAGTATGCAAGCTTACCATCAATCACTCCCTCCATCTAATCCATGCCCTATAGGTCTCCCAAACCTCACGTCAATTCTGCCCTAGTTTCCTTCATTTTTCATAGAACTTCCTCCTCTCTCCTTGAGCAAAACCAATCATCTTTCTCTCTCCTGGTGATTCATGGTAGACCTTAGTCACCCTGACACCTTAATCCAACCTTCAACCACCTTTTCCACCCACTCTCACACCCTCAAAACAGTGAAAATTACTCTCGATGTCCTCCTGTAGGTCTCTTGTAGTTTCCCTGTTTTCCTCCTATAGTTTTCCTGTGTCCTCCTGTAGTTTTTCCTATAGGCTTTCTTTTGACCTCCAAAAGGCTACCTAAGACCTCCTACAGCCCATTCACACCATCCTACATCTTCCCAAGCTCCAAAACTACCTTCTAACGCCACCTGTTCGCTACCACACTCACACACAATAAATTAGATGCATGTTAAATTCACATTAAAAACGCATAAAAATCCAAAAATATTCTTTTTGCTTATTTACTTCAAAAAATAGCATGGTTAGATGTTGTTTACTTCCTTGATTAGGTAATGGCATTTCTTTCATGGTTTTCATAGTGTTTTTGGCAAAAGTAGAATTAGCTTGTTAATTAGGCTTTACTAGGTTTTGCTTTACATTCGAGTCTTTCTCCTTTCTGCAGTTAGAATAGCATCTGTAGAGTAATCTTTCTTTCCTTTCATCACACATAGAACTTCTTCGGAAACATATAGATGTTGGCTTGAGCTCCTAGTGATCTCGCGCCGGCTGACCAAGTGACAACCTGCAGCGAGAACTAGTACTTGTGCATATAGCACCAATGCTTCCAAGTTTGTTACAAACTACCGAGTTGATAAAAGTAAAGTTGGTAGCCTAGGAGTTGCAGCATTCTTGCTACAATACTAGCACTCACCACTTTTTGGCATCATTAACGGGGAAGCGTCAGAGTATTCTGTGATTACTGCTTTCTTCTATTTCCTATTGCAACATTCCGCTAATAGTTTATTTCGGCAAAACTAGACTAGTCATTTATTTTCTTTCAGTTCTGCATTTCCTTGCTTTCCTTGTCAATTCTGCAAATTTCCATACAGCAAGTTCATTTCATCTAGTTGAAATTTGTTTTGTTCAATCACAATTTCAGTTTCTGCAAGTATTTTCAGTTTGGGGAAAAAGAAACAAAAAACCAACCAAAAATATTTCCTTTCATGCCTCGTACGAGTAGAGATAACTTAGGAAAAAAATTTCCCAACACCCCCACTGCTTCACACAACCAACATTCTCTCTTCTGGAATGTCTGCAATAAAGAAGAACCCTTAGGTGAACATCCAAACATATTTAAAGAACCTATAGGGGAAGAAGAAGAAGAAAGCATTCCTTTGGAGCCAACGACTGAAAACAGAAATGCTTGGGGAAATGGAGAGAGAATAGAGGGCACCTTCCCCATTCGGGAGACCAATGGGGACACCAAAATGAAGAATATCCTTCAGCCCTACCTCACTTCCATGGTCTGATTACAGAAGATCCTACCACATTATTGTTTGAGTTTGTTGTCATCTTTCGAACTTATGACTATGTAGAAGACGAGCAAAAGTTGAAACTATTCCCTTCTACTCTCAGGGACGCAGCATTATGTTGGTTCATGGGATTACCTGGCAATAACATCACAATTTGGGCTTAGATGTAGCAGGCCTTTAACAACAAGTATCGAGACTATTGTAGGTCAAAAGATACTAAAGAATAAATCTTCTGAATGACTATAGAAAGTGATAAGTCCCTGGAAGACTATGAAGAGAGGTTCCAGCTCAGTTATAAAAGGGTTAGGTGTACACTTGACCCTGAGTCTCTGAAGTTGGTCCTGCTGAGGGGAATTCGGGAAGACTTGCTCACACATCATAAGATCAAGCATAGGACTTCCACCCCTTACCATCCACAAGCCAATGGGCAAGTGGAGGTCACTAACAGAGCATTGGAAGGGATCCTAACCAAGGTAGTGAGCAGCAACAAAAAAGACTGGGCAGACAGATTAGATGAGGCCACTTGGGCCTACAACACAATATGGAAGATCACCACCGAGTTCACATCTTATGAACTGGTATATGGGATGAAGGCTTTTCTATCAATAGAGTTTGAATTCAATACCCTAAGTATGGTATCTCAGCTGAACCTAGACCTCAGCCATGCACAAAAGGAGAGATTACTTCAGCTCAATGGATTGGATGAATATAGATTGCAAGCCCTTCTCCATATAGAGTTTCAGCTTCAGAGAAAGATATGGCATGACATAAATATCATGGAGAATCAATTCCAAGAGGGAGATTGGGCACTACTCTATGATTCAAGATACAAGGATTTCAAAGGCAAGCTAAGGACAAGATGGCTAGGACCATACACTATGGAGAAATGCAATGATAATCATTCAGTTCTGTTTAGAACCATGTTGAAAAATGTGCAACAAGAAATGTTAAATTTAGAATGTGCTAAAAATAGACCTACTAAAGATAACATGTCTAAAAATAGCAGTTTGGCCGGTGAGGTCATTAGCCACATTAGGTGAGAGGTTAAACTGCTAAAAATAGAAAGTTCTAAAATTAGAATTCTCGGGTCCCTTCCTATTTATAGTAGTCCCTAGTCTATCTATAGGAAGTAAAATTAATTTTGGTATTAACAGTAGTTGGAAATATTAATTAATTAATTCAGTTGAGTTAATTAGTTAAGGAAATTTGAATTTGAAGTCTTTTTGAGCATGCACATGAGTTGTCCCACTGATTGAGCAATTTATCCTTAATTTCCTCCACTGGTTAAGGGAATAAGTATGAGTTCTATAATGAGAGAATCAGTTCAATTAGTTCTAACTAGTCAAGTCTAGTTAGATTATTTTAACAAGTTGTTAAAATAAAAAAAATATAGTTTGTTAATGCTGGCATGCCTGTGACAACTATTATTTTAGATAACTAAGGATTCACTCATGGATAACTGTTGCATGTCAGTTCTATCAGAGACCAAGTTGAGACCTGATGTAGGGAAATGTACTATCAGGTGCTTGGATATTTCTAGTAAGTATTCCTTGCATGGAGAAGGATTTATTATAGGAGATTTGAGGACTTGTGGTCTATATATTGAGGCCTAGGTAGTCCATGATTTTCATCTTCTGATTGAAGATCATCAGGATCTTCTAATTACAGAGAGAGCATGATAGCTTGAGAGCTGATTCTTTTTGTATTGTGAAGAGGATTTCCACTTGTATGATAATACAGAGATGGGGTTTTAGGCTAGTGCTTTCCCCTGGTTATATCTTATGTATTATGTGTGTTTGATTTCTCCATATTAGTTATATGTGTTCTTATTAATGTTGCTCATAGTTGATTAAGCTTCCACTAAATTGTTTGTAGAAGTAGACCACGTGTTTTGCTTTAGTACATTGCATTACCAGATTGATCTATAGGTAGGGAAAGTTCTACATGGTATCATAGCTAGCTGATTTGTAAGAAAATTTCTATAAAATTCTACATGGTATCAGAGCTCAGGTGATCAAGGAGAGAATAGTATAATGAGAGGAGATTTCAAAGTTTTGAGTTTTGGGCCAAGAGTTTGCAGAGCAGATATGAAAATTTTTGTACAAAATTTTCAGAAATAAATAGTAGATTTCGATTCCTTGTGAAAAAATACCCAAAATCAAAAAAAAAAAAAAATGGCTGAACCAGAGTTCGGATGAGGGAGATATTGCTGATTTAAAATCATCTCTTTGTCTAGAAGATTTCGTGACGGTGAGAAAGTGGAAATAGATTGGTGTGCTAGCCAAGAACCTGTATGTACTTAAGGTACAAGATGCATGCAAAGCCTTGAGGAGCAAGGCAAAGGTTAGATACTTGGTGGTTGAGAGGGAGAGTAAATTATCTCTCAACATGTAGAGCCAAAAGAAGTCTCAGACAAGTGTGAAGGAGCCACGATTGGTGCAACAACTTCAGGAGGTTGTGGAGCAGCCACAACAGGGGAAGCCGAGTGGAGATCGAGTGGAGACATCTACTCATGCAGAGACCTCCAGTAGGGGGAAACTTCGAGCCAGGTGGGCAGAGGGATCGCATGCAACCATACCTCCAAGTAGGAGGTGGGGTGATATAGAGCGATTGTCCCAAGGAGGAGGGGCAAGATCCTTGAGGGACCCAACCTCTTGGATGAGACCTCGCTACAGGAGCCCCGATATCGAGTAGCAGGAACTGACCGATTGGGTAGAGACAGATGCAGATGGAGCGGCAGAGAGAGTGACAGTGCAGGGAATCACAAGACAGTGCATAGCTAGCAGGCTGCAGCAATGCGAGAGGCACAAGTGTTTTGCATAGTGCTAGGTGGCACAGAGAGGTGTGCAATGGTGCAAGATGCACGGAGATGTTGTAGTAGCATAGATGTCAGAGAGGGAGCACTTGTCAGCAGCAGGTAGAGCTTCAGCGTCAGAGTATGTTCCTAGCCCAATAGAGTGGTCAGTTGAGAGTGTTTTTGCTCCAAGTGTTGTTGGTGCAAGTGGACCGGGTAGATGTGTTGCGCACAGAACATTCCAAGTTACAGGATGGGTTCGAGAGGAAGCCTTTCTTGTTGAGAGGGAGTGTTGAAAAATGTGCAACAAGAAATGTTAAATTTAGAATTTGCTAAAAATAGACCTGCTAAAAATAACAGTTTGGCCAGTGAGGTCATTGGCCACATTAGGTGAGAGGTGAAACTGCTAAAAATAGAAAGTTCTAAAAATAGCATTTCCAGGTCCCTTCCTATTTATAGCAGTCCCCAGTCTATCTATAGGAAGTACAATTAATTTTGGTCTTAACAAAAGTTGGAAATATTAATTAATTAATTTAGTTGAGTTAATTAGTTAAGGAAATTCGAATTTGAAGTCTTTGTGAGCATGCACATGAGTTTTCCCACTGATTGAGGAATTTATCCTTAATTTCCTCAACTGATTGAGGGAATAAGTATGAGTTCGATAATGAGAGAATCAGTTGAATTAGTTCTAACTAGTCAAGTCTAGTTAGATTATTTTAACAAGTTATTAAAATAATAAAATATAGTTTGTTAATGCTTGCATGTATGTGACAACTATTATTTTATATAACTAAGGATTCACTCATGGATAACTGTTTCATGTCAATTCCGTCAGAGACCCAGTTGAGATTAGATGTGGGACAATGTACTATCAAATGTTTGGATATTTCTAGTAAGCATTCCTTGCATGGAGAAGGATCTACTATAGGAGATTGGGGGACTTGTGGCCTATATATTGAGGCATAAGTAGTCCATGATTTTCATCTTCTGATTGAAGATCATCGGGATCTTCTAATTATAGAGAGAGCATGATAGCTTGAGAGTTAATTATTTTTTTATTAAGAAGAGGATTTTCACTTGTATGATAATACAGAGATGGGGTTTTAGGCTAGTGCTTTTCCCTGGTTATATCTTATGTGTTATGTGTGTTTGATTTCTCCATATTAGTTATATGTGTTATGATTGATGTTTCTCATGGTTGATTAAGCTTCTGCTAAATTGTTTGTAGAAGTAGATCAAGTGTTTTTCTTTAGTACATTGCATTACCAGGTTGATCTACAGGTGGGAAAAGTTCTACATGGTATCAGAGATAGCTGATTTTTAGGAAAAATTCTACAAAATTCTACAAACCATTCATGATGAAGCCATCCCTATGCTTTTCAATGGACATCAGTTGAAATTCTACAAGAAACCCCTCTCCAAACGAGAGTTTATTGAAGATTTGAATAAAAAAGTGATGGTATTGGAGCATGATTTAGCTTCCACTTCACCCACTTACTGAAGAAAAGACAGAAAAAATAAGGACTCAAGTGAAAACCTCCATGAGGTGCTTGAGTGCCATCATTGTGTTGAAAACCTCTTCTGAGGTAGCCCAGTGATGTAAGAAAAAAAGGGGAAAATAATAATATCCCTAGGTGAAAAGCTCCCTTGGAGTTGCCCAGGGCAGGCAATTAAGGTGAAACCTCTCCAAGACGCCATAGTTATTTTCAAAAAAAAAAAAAAAAAAAATATTGCATTGCAAGTTTGCAAGAGGACTATAGGGAGTATAATAAGGTGCCAAGGGTACCATAACATTCATAACAGCATTTGTCTCATCTTCTCCACACCTTGCTCCATCATTTTTGGCATCTCTTTCACCCCATTGTACCTCTTCTTCCAAAACTGTGTTTTTAACAGGAGGCTCCTGTAGAAATTACAGAGAGCCAAAAGTGTCTACAAGAGGCAGTTTGAGGGACAAGAAAAGCTTCATGAGGAACCTATAATCCCTCTTACCATATTCAAACATCCTTGCCAACATTTCCAAGCCTGCATCATACTCCAAGCATCATTATTATTTTTTTTCCTTTCCAAGAAAAAACACAGAAAAAAAAAATTTTCAGTTTTGAAAAAAAAAAAAAAAAAAGGAGGAAAAGGCACCATTAACTTTACCTGAAGCTTACCTACTATCCCTCCATCATTCATCTCCACCTCTAGCATCATTCTCGAGCTCCAAGTACAAGAAAATAGCTGAAGTTTCAAGGGGAGAATTAGCTATAGGTGCTCCTGTTGTACAGGTAAATCCCCTCTACAGACAGAGGCGATCCCACTAGCCTAAATGGGGTCTAGCAACAATCGAACAACGCTAACACGCAGGTTCCTAATTGCAAAGTAAAGGCCAATGATGAGAGGCTACCTCTAATCCAACGCTAGTATTCGTAGAAGAGTCGTCGCTTCCGTTCTTTCGCTCCAGCTGGTCACAATCCTCACGATCCTTGTGAACGGAAACATGCACATGCAAAGAACAAGACAAATACAAGAATAAAATCCAAGAAATGCAACTATGTATCAGTCAGAAAGGATACAACTCAAAACATCATAATAAAGACACATGAGTGGAACCATAATGATATTCGTCTATTATTATTGATAAACAAAAGAGAATACAACCAAGTTCTGACGTCAAATCCTCCTTTGGCTGGGTGATCAGCAACACATGCCTTGCAAAGCTTGTAGGGGATGGGGAACAAGCCACTCTCTCATTGATTACTTGGACATGGATCTCCTCCTTAAATATTTAACCTCATAGGGATGAACAAGGCCTCTTCCAACATGATCTTAACAATTCTCAGACTTTGGGACTTAGATTTGGGAGCCTCAAGAGTAGAATTACTAGCTAGCTTGTCAAAAGTGAAAGAACAAGCTTATATAGAGGTAGGAGGAGTAGATAAGACCATCCACCTGATTTATGGGATTGTCCTTATCATTAGGAAGCTTCCATGAGAGGTGGAGAACTACTTCCCTGCTTGGGAGATACGAAGCCCAACTGAACTAACTCAAACTGGAATCAGTTCATGGATAGGTTAGAAGGAACCTTCGGAAGTTTGTTTGTTAAAAACTTTACCCAACTGGGTTGGCGCTAGTGCGACTCTGAGACAGAGCGCCAGCTGGTGCGCCATCTTTGGAGGATTTCCCCCATTGGCGCGAGTGATACATTGTGGAACAACGCCAATGGATAAAGGACTATATTTTTGGGTATTTTGCAGAAGGTGTCTTCAGGGCATATGAAGTACATACTCTAGGGGATTCAATGCAGGTGTTTTCAGGTTATGTCACTTCTCACAGGTCCCGGAATAGGTCCTCCAATGTACGGGAGAAGGGGTAACAAGGACGGTGACAAAATATTGTGTAACAGATGCCCCCTAAAGCATGAAGCCTAAGAGAGAGAGGGGTGAAGTGCTTTACAAGAACATGGTCAACTGAAAACACGGCCGTCGGAGAACCTGCACGAAGTACAACTGATATCTCAAATACATGATGTACATGGTATGGGCGCAGCCATCCATAGCAGAGTACATAAAAAAAATCTGGATCCCAGGTATTGATGCAGCCATCTTATGAGGATCAATGAATAGACTCAGGCATGGTCGCAGCCATCCAGTGAATGAGTCATGTATTGATTGTAATAATCCACAAAATGCAACCTCGATCTCAACAGACAAAATCCAGGGTCTTGCGTTCCATCTCGACCCGAACAAAGTACAAGTTCAAGCATGCAAATATAGGAGTCGAAGTCGAACATGCGAGAACATCGTATGATTACCAGTCAATGATGAAAACTGTTAACAGACGTGAGAGGTACCACCAATAATGACAATGGTCCTCAAGGTACTATAGGTACAATCCACGGCGTGCGAATTAATGAGCCGGTGTCGAACACCCATAGAATCATCCGATCGGAGGCCAATGATGAAAACCTCGCGTCGAACATGAAGAACCTGCCATTGAGGCATGCAGGCTCCAAGGTACCTGAAGGGAGTCTCTAAGTCAATCTTCCTGGATAATGAACTGAAGTCGACAGGAAGGGACCTTGATCGAAGGTGGGCCATAATGTTTCCCACATCATCAACACGAGACAGAGAAGAATAAAATGTTTTGTGTGAGGTATCAGAGGGAGGTTGAGTATTCTGCAAAGGTCAAATTCTCTTGAACATATCGGCGGCACAACAGTGGACTTGGCAGTATTTGACATCAAATGATCAAGGTTCATGGTGACAAGGCGATGAGCAGATGAATGGTCAAACAGGATAACCCAAACCCATGGAGGCAAGTGTGAAACAAGATGAGATGTCCCCACCCAGACACGAATGCAAACGAGTGCCATGTTTAAGAGTGACATACTGCCGACACGATGATGATTACGGTTCCTTTATTCCCCCACCATTTTTGGCGAGTACCCTAGTTATTTTTGGATGACAAGCTTGATGGGGATAGCATATGCTTGAGAGGTGTCATTTCAATGGAATCCGATGTCATTAAGTTTTAACGAGTCTGACAAAGGAAGAACTTGGCGTCTTTTCATGTTTAGAGAGTTTGAAAAGATAGCAAAGGAAGCTCCAGGGATGTCCTTTTTCGTAAAGTTGTGTCTCTCAAGCCCGAAAAAGTATAAAACAATGCTCGAAAGAACCGCCCAGTCATTATGACCGAGGAGTACTTTTCATAAGTAGTGATTCTGATCTGAAAAAAGTAAAAAATAAATCAAAACCACGTCGCTTTGTGATGGTTAATGAACCGGAAACTACAAGGGTCCGACGATCTTTTCGTTTTTAAACGGTCAGAAAAGGGTTCAAAGACGACCACCTCTCATTACCGTTTAACAAGTCGAGAGGACCAACTCGGCATTCTTTTCACGTTTAGAGAGTCAGAAAAGATCAAAAGATGACTCCAAAGTGACTTTTTCGTGTATTTACCGAGTCCGAAAAAGTATAAAATACAACTCGTTTCGCCACCAAAGCTGCATAAACACCTGTGGCTGCACAAGAAATCAGCGTAAAATCCATTTTCGACATAAATATTCATAAAATGACTTTTTAAAACCTATTAGGGGCCAAAAAGTTATAAAATAGCGAAAATGGTAAAATAAAAATTACTTTTCACTTTTTACCTTTGGAGAGCGACATTAGGGCTTTTTGGAGTGCAACCTCTAGTTGGCGATTGTGACAAATCTAGTGGACTATTTCGAGCGCCGTCAGTGTCAGGTAAGAGGTCTTGTCCTTAGCTCCATTTTCATCCCTTTAGAATTTGTTTTTAGTTGCATTTTCATCCCCTATGGGGAGAATTTTGAATTTAGGGGTTGCGCCCATTGGCGGGGGTTTCGGGCACGGACCCGCGCCAATGGGGAAATTTTCCCATAGGGCGCGCGCCCATGGGCGCGACTATTTTAGAAACAGTCGCACCAATGGCCGCGCGTATTTTTTGGCAAGTTTTAACAAATTCAAACCCTTTTTACCTGCAACTTCAAGTTACTTGAGAGTCTAATTCACTATTTTGGCTTGTGTTTGTAGGGCAATCCACAAAAATGGTGATTGTATGGAAGGAACGGGAACATGACCAAGTGGACACATTGGCCCTAGCAGATGAGGATTGCCTGGAAGCTCTCAGAGCGTGTGGGCTCAAAAAATATTTCATGCTATCCTATTTACGAGCTCAGCCAGAGCTCTTGCAGTATCTGATCAACTTGTGGGACGTAGAGGAACAGGTGTTCCTGATATGGGATCAGGTGCTGGAGTTAGACGTATCTGATGTCTATTTCCTGACTAGATTGTAGCGACGAGGGTAGGTGCCTCGATTGACTGGGAGCAGGCCATCTGGAGAGAAAATGGATGAGGTGAAGGCTCGAGTTTTCCCGAAGGCAAAATATGGGCAGGGTAGTTCGAAGGTGGATATCCCCACTGTTCAGGACCTGACACTGAGAGCAATGCTATTCACCTTTACAAGAGTTGCGGGGGCACAAGCGCCCCACGAAGCTATGAAGAACCACCTGATATTAGCGACAGAGTGCCTTAGCCCGACAATCTTCAATTGGGCGTCAGTTGTGACAACCAATATGAAGAGGCAGCTGACAAAGCCCAAGCGATGCAAGCTGCAACAGTTCGGGTACGGTTCCATCTTGGTGACATTCTTCTTGGAACGTGTGCCAAGCTTCCAGGGCCAAGGGGCCTTTGTAGCAGGCCCAGCACCTCGAGAGTCGAGGATGGCTCGATGGGCGGTACTAATGCCGAGGAGTGGTGGCGGCCAACAGATGTCCTTTAGACCGGAGTTTTTCGGGTGGCTTCGCCGCCAACTAATAGTGGTGGAGGACTGGCCGTATGCGGGGACAAAATTCACCGGAGACCCTGACCTTCCCCTGCGAGAGGGAGAGGATTGGGATGGGGAGATTTTTACGTCCTCATTTTTTGATTTTGTGTTTTTATGATTTTTTTTGTTAATACATACTTGTTCTAATGACCTTTATATGCACATGCAAATGTCGGCCCATAGCATCCAACTGGAATGTCTCCCATTGCGAGGAGACATCCAGTAGCAACAGCAGTAGGAGCAGATCCTCAGGAGGAGGGTGGTGATAGAGGGGAGCTCATCCAGAACCTCGAGGCTATCACTCGAGGGATCCTAGATTACGCTCGGCTAGCAGATGTCCCGCTAGCATACCAGAGGCACATAGTGGGGGTGCCAACTTGCATCCACCGGCTCTTGAGGTGTCTAGTGCAAGTGGTGACGTGCTACCATGTGCACCACCGAGACTAGATACCTAGGCATTTCCTTTCATGCATATTTTTTGAGAGACATGTTGTCTCCGGATGTATTCAGACAAACATGTATTATTTTTTGATGATGCACGGGGGTTCAAACATTTTTGGACACACACACACACAGATATATATATATATATCTATATATATATATATATATATATATATATATATATATATATATATATATATATATATATATATATATATACATATGTTTTTATGGTTTATTGTACTTTATGCTTCTTGTGTTATGTTGAATTACATGTTATGAAAATGCTTGTCCAACACATAATTACCTAATGCATCGGTTAACGTATTAAGTCGTCTTGGAATATGTTGATAAGTAATGAAATCAAAATCCCTTTCTAATAACTTAACAAGTAAATACAACCTTAAAATCCGATGATCTTTGACGGAATAACGCTCGTTGAGTTGGTGGACGACAAGCTGAGAGTCTAAGTTCACAACCAATGTTCGAATGCCGAGGTTAATCGCCTCAGCTAATAATTCGATGACAGCACTATATTCGGTGACATTGTTTGTTGTACAACCTAGAAAAACCCATTGAATGTCTACTAACTCACCATGAGGATCGTAGATCACCCATGCCGCAGATGAAAAGTTGTGTGTACTGCGGGAGGCACCATCAGTGAAAACAACATAAGGCGATCCAGACATCTGCCCAAGAAGCAAAAGACACAATAAGCGGTAATCATGCCGACACACCAAAACAAAAATATAAAAACATGCACACACAACACACTTGCTGAAAGCGCACGTATATACAAAAAGAGAGTGTCTGGACTCATGCATAGTATTTGTTCAGATAAAGCCCATTTCGAGGCTTATCCAGGGGATTGCCTTCATAATCAATAAGCTCGTAGGCGCCTTTTTGCAAAAATATTTTCACAGTGTAGGGCCCATGCCACATAGGCTCGAATTTTCTTGCCCCCAGCTTAACGTTAGCTTGATCGTAGAGCAGTACTAGGTCTCCCTCAATGAAAGAGCGGGGGTTAACAGTATTATCGAAGTGAGTTTTCACTCGCTTCTTCTGAGCTTCAATAGCTAAGGAGGATAGATGACGAGTCTCGTCCAGCCGCTCTAAGTAAAGAACATGCTCTTCTACTGGAGTAGTATCAGGGAGAAATTCGACGGCTATGTTTAATGAAGGAATCTTACACTCAATAGGAAGGGTTGCCTCCAGTCCATAAACTAACTAAAAGGGAGTGAAACCGGTGGTGTCCTTCACAGAGGTACGGCAGGCCCACAAAGTAGGGAACAACATGAGATGCCAATTGGACTTATGCATGCCAACAGTTCTTTGAAGCATCATGACCAAAACCTTGTTCATGGCTTCCACTTGACCATTTGCCTGAGGATAGCACGGGGTCGAACTATCATGCCTAAGGCCCAACTGGGTTGTTAACTCGTTCATCATGTGATTACGAAAATGCTTTCCGTGATTAGTGACGATGGCTTGGGGTACTCTGAACCACGAAATAACATGGTTGAACAAAAACTGTGCCGTGGTGTGACCGTCTTCAGACAATGTAGGCATCGCCTCGCCCCATTTCGTGAAATAATCAACAACAACGATGATGTACCCATGCGCCCCAGCTGAGTGAGGGTTACAGGTCATATAATCGATGCCCCATTTGGCAAAAGGGCCGACGGTTACAACGGGGTGCAGTGGAGCAGGGGGTGCACGCATCTTCTGTTGGTAAATCTGGCACTCATGACATGAACGGATGGCAAGAATGCAATCCTTGAAAATGGAGGGCCAAAAATAGCCAGCATGGAGGATTTTCTATGCAATGGCATATCCAGACATGTGACCACCACACGCACCAGAGTGGCAGTCATTCAAAACTCTCTCTGCTTCTTCAAGAGTCAAGCATCGGCGAAGAACAGAATCAACACCGAGATGGTACAGGGTGTCCCCAACGATGCGATATGTTTGGACTTGATGTCGGATCCGTCAACGAGCATCTTTGGAGGTCTCGGGATGAAAGGAGGACGTATGCAAGTAGACAATAATATCCCCGTACCAAGGATCGAGGGTGCTAATGAGGAAGAGAGTTTCATCTAGAATGGAATCCTCTAACTAAGAGGAGGTAGCAGTAGATGGCAAAGAACACAACAGTTCAGTGAAGACAAGTGATTTCTTAGACTTGGTAGTAGTAAATTCCAAGTCAAACTCTTTGAGGATGACTATCCACTTCGAGTATTTGCCCCCAGCAACTGGCATGACAGAATGTAAGTCATAGGGTTGCAATCAGAGATCACTGTCATGGTACACAACAAGATGTAATGACGGAAGCATTGAACAGCGCAAACAGCAGCTAGTGCCAACTTCTTGACATAAGAACATCAAGATTCCGTGTCTAACAAATTGCGGCTAAGGTAATAAATAACGTGTTCAGTGCGATCATCGTCATCCTAGACCAGAACCATACCGATGGTGGTATCAGCAATGGCTAGATAAAACGTGTAATCGCGATGATAATTCGGAGGCCGCAACAAAGGGGCGGAAACCAGAAGAGTTTTAAGATGTGCAAAAGACTCTTCAGCTATGGCTTTCCATCGAAACGGGGTGTCGCACTTGAGTAACCGTGTGAAACCTTTCGCCACCTCGCCATAATTCGGGATAAATCGTCGTAAGAAAATTTATCTACCCTGCAAACTGTGTTGTTTCCACAAAGAAGCAGGGGGAGGAAGATTCAAAATGGCTTCGACTTTAAGGGGATCCAAGCGGATGCCCTCTCAAGAGATGATAAACCCGAGAAGTCGACCAGATTCTACGCAGAAGACACATTTATGTGGATTAAGTCGAATATTGTAGTGTCGATAATGAAGAAAAATTCCACGGAGATGCGACGGATGGTCTTGGTGCTTAGCCGAATGAGCAGGAAGGTCATCCAGATAAGGCTGCACGATGTGCTGGATATCATGAAAAGTGTAAGACATCGCACGTTGAAAAGTGGCACCAGCATTCTTGAGAACGAAAGGGGGATTTTTATAAGCGAAAGTACCCCACGGACAGATAAATGTCATCTTGTGTTGATCGGTAGGCGCGATATTAATCTGGTTGTAGCCAGAAAAGCCGTCCATGAACGAATATATCTCACTCCCAGCACACTCATCAATGAGCTGGTCAATGAATGGTGTGGGGTAGTTATCTTTCAGGCAGGCTCGGTTAATATCACGATAATCGACACAGATGCGAATAGTACCCTACTTTTCATCCAGAGGGACAATGTTTGAGACCTAATCTATGAGTGGGATAGGGTAAATGAAACTAGCTTTAAGAAGTTTTTGAACTTCCGCTTTGATTGCTGCAAACTTGTGGGGGTGCATAGGGTGTAAACACTGACGAACAGATTTAGCTCCTGGATACGTAGGTATCTCATGCACTACAATGTTTGGATCAATGTCGGGAATCTCTTCATATGACCATGCAAAGACGTCACGGAATTCACGAAAAAGAGCTATATAGATTTGAATTTCCTCAGGAGTGCAAGTGACTCCTATGTAAATGTTCTCGACAATCCCTAGTTTGATAGAGATGTCGATAGGTTGGGTCTGCGTAATTTTCCCCAAATTCCCTTCAGAAGATACTTGATAGAACTGAATAGGTGTCTGAAGAGGTTGTGAAGGGAGACACGGAGCAAACTGCTCGAGACAAGCCAACGTTTCCCGAAGGGTAGGGAGAAACGAGGAACGGTGATGAAGATTGAACCACGGAGGTTCCTCGAGAGACATGGTCTCTATGATGGCTTCGTCGGAAGGAAATATTTCCTTTAATGGGTCCGAGGAGGCGCATTCTCCAAGCCAAGGGGAATAGTCGTATGAGTCAAGAGCTCCGCTTAAAGAAGCAGATTCAGCAGGAGGAGCCGATACAATAGCAATTTCGATGTAGTTGAGCTCGGCGGGACTCAACGGCATCTCCTCGACCCACGATTCTATCTGGTCGATGGGGGGAAGGACCCAGGGATCAAAATAAACCGAAATCATACTGATGGAGGTGAGGTTTGGAGGTGGGAGCGGAAAAACACCCATGAGGGTGGGATCTTTGAAGAGCCCGGCTCCCACACTCTCGAAAGGGATGGAGGTATGCTCCACGAAAGGCACATTGCCTTCAGAAGACGAAGCGAAGAGGGAGAGCTAGTCTACCATGACAATTTTCCCCTGGTGAGGGAAACGTATGACAGGGAAGAGGGACGAAGGCACGGCATGCATGGCATACGTCCAACTGCGGCCTAGAAGGAGGTTGTAAGTAAGATTTGCGTCAACGACTTCAAATTCCACTTCAACGGTTTTCCCTTCTAAAGTAATCAACAATCATTGAAGAATACCATAGGGACGAGATTCTCTCCCATTGAAGGCTTCCAGTGTCATGGTAGACTGGCTCAAAGTCGAAGACCCGATCGCTTTCCAACAAGAAATAGACATGATGCAAGTTGACGTGCCTTCATCAATAATCGTACAATGGATCGTTTTCGAATTGATGATGACTTGTATGAGGAAGGCGATCTGATGGGGTAGCCTTGGGACATGGCTCTCAAGATCAAAGGTGATCAAATCTGAATCTGCCGAGTCGATGCCACCGATGGCCGATAGCAGGGACTTCCTCTAAGGGGGGCAGCTCTGGAGAAATTCTAAAGCGGACATAGCCGACGGCGCCTGCGCTAAGTCCTCAACTATGCTATAGTGCTGGGAAGCACGAGCATTTCGGTTGTAAGATGATCTTCGAAGTACTCCTTTGGGAGGGGGTCGGATTTTCGTCTCAGTACTAGGTCTCTCGATGTGGAGCGGACCAGAACTGGACGGAGGATCACTTGAGGGGACCTCAAAATCCTTCCCGGCAGATGACGGATACTCCTTTGTTCGATTCATTAAATGAACGGGAATGGTTCCAGCCATGAACACTTGGGAACCAAAGGGAGATGAAGACAAAGATGGATCAGCCACCATT
This sequence comes from Pinus taeda, assembly GCA_000404065.3. Classification (NCBI taxonomy): domain Eukaryota; kingdom Viridiplantae; phylum Streptophyta; class Pinopsida; order Pinales; family Pinaceae; genus Pinus; species Pinus taeda. The sequence continues at coordinate 18,874 of APFE030645555.1, forward strand.
TGAGTCTATTGAGAGGGGAAAGGTTCTTTAAGAACCACCGGAATCCCAGGAGCACCTTTTAACAAACAACTAACCTCATATCGCCTTGCGCAGTCTTTGGTATAGTGATCCTCATCACAGATGAGACAAGGATACTTTGGTTGGCGACTCCCCAGCGGAGTCGCCAAATTATTGTACAGGTAAATCCCCTCTGCGAACAAAGGCGATCCCACTAGCCTAAATGGGGTCTAGCAACAATCGAACAACGCTAACACGCAGGTTCCTAATTGCAAAGTAAAGGCCTATGATGAGAGCCTACCTCGAATCCAATGCTAGTATTTGTGGAAGAGTCATTGCTTCCCTTCTTTTGCTTCAATTGGTCACAATCCTCACGATCCTCGTGAACAAACACCTGCACATGCAAAGAACAAGACAAATACAAGAATAAAATCCAAGAAATGCAACTATGTATCAGTCAGAAAGGATACAACTCAAAACATCATAATAAAGACAGATGAGTGGAACCATAATGATAGTCGTCTATTGTTATTGATAAACAAAAGAGAATACAACCAAGTTCTGACGTCAAATCCTCCTTTGGCTGGGTGATCAGCAACACATGCCTTGCAAAGCTTGTAGGGGATGGGGAACAAGCCTCTCTCTCCTTGATTACTTGGACATGGATCTCCTCCTTAAATATTTCACCTCAAAGGGATGAACAAGGCCTCTTGCAACATGAGCTTAGCAATTCTCAGACTTTGGGACATAGATTTGGGAGCTTGAAGAGTAGAATTACTAACTAGCTTGTCAAAGGTGAAAGAACAAGCTTATATAGAGGTAGGAGGAGTAGATAAGACTATCAACCTGATTTATGGGATTTTCCTTATCATTAGGAAGCTTCCATGAGAGGTGGAGAACTACTTCCCTCCTTGGGAGATATGAAGCCCAACTGAACTAACTCAAACTGGAATCAGTTCATGGATAGGTTAGAAGGAACCTTCAGAAGTTTGTTTGTTAAAAACTTTACCCAACTGGGTTGGCACTAGTGCGAATCTGAGACAGAGCACCAGCTAGCGCGCCCTCTTTGGAGGATTTCCCCCATTGGCGCGAGTGATACATTGTGGAACAGCGCCAATGGAGAAAGGGCTATATTTTTGGGTATTTTGCAGAAGGTGTCTTCGGGGCATATGAATTACATACTCTAGGGGATTCAATGCAGGTGTTTTCAGGTTATGTCATTTCTCACAGGTCCCGGCATAGGTCCTCCAATGTACGGGAGAAGGGGTAACAGGGACGGTGACAAAATATTGTGTAACAACTCCTATAGGAATTCCTGTAGCAGTTGATCCCATAGAAGTCCAGCACCAACAGTAAGGGACAACACAATTGAAGGTTGAAAAGGCACAAGTAGCTCAGCTCCAGTGAAAGAAGAACCTGGAAAAACACACAACAACACATCAGCAAGCAGAGATAGTATGCATGAAGGAAAATGAAAGCATGCAGCAGAGAGAACCATAACACCTCACAATCGATGGCAGCAAATACACTTGGATTACAAGTAAGTAGCTAATTCACTCCTTTATCTGCATTTGTGTAATTAGGAAACATATGAAGGCAATGAGATGGTTGAAATCGAAAGAGGGAAAGGTGGCCAATTAACTTGGCTACCTTCATTTAGTTGACTCCACTTAACCGAGATATCACCCACACATTGGCACAGTCAACTCAAGCAAAAGATGCGAAGGACAGGTAGTGGGAGGAATATTTAACTCCGATGCAGTAATGAGGGGATGATTATGAGGGGGGTCATGATGACCAAGCAGGTGGGGACCAACGGTCCTAATCTGGGCAATGTACACCTTGCCAACTCAGCACTCATAACAAAAAACAACCATAAAAGGTAATGAGCACTCCTCCCCGTGGATTCTCACCGCCTTTTCTTCTATTTCTCCTCGTAACTCAACCACACAGAAGCCTTCTTATGCCCCCACATCCTTGTATCCACCATCCTCCATCAATTTCCTCCATATTTTTGCTCTTAACATCTTCTACAGGAGCCCTACAGGTTTTCTACAGGAGCACCTACAAGAAATCTATAGGAGGGACAGCGGGCTTCTACAGGAGAGGCAATGAGTCACTTTGAAGGGAGGAAACATGATTTTTGGCACAAATTTCAGTCTGAATAGGTAGGGTTCATGAATGCCCTCTGTTGAATATCAAAATGTGAAAGAGTTGGTCTCATATTGAAGATAAAATGAGTCTTTAAGAGGGTAGAAATACATTAAAAGAAATTGTCAAAATTCTTTGTCTCCACCTCCATATCTGGTTTTTCAAAAGAAGTATATGTAGTATAATAGGGGGGTTTATGAGAAAAGAGCCCACTAACTCCACTAGACTCCATGCACATCCTCAAGTGGTGGAAATATTTACAAGGGAAAACTGGATGAATTTATTTGAGAAGTTTAGAGGGTTTGATGATGAAATTGCCCATGAATTTTCTCTCTCTTTGGTCCCTCACACAAGAACTCATGCTACTATAACCATTAGAGGCCTCTCCATTGAAATAACTCCTGAATTCATCAGTAGGGTCACTACCTTTCCTCTTGGGCTTCCTTGGAGTAGATATGAGAAAATAATTGGCCAGGCTGCCAAGAGGAAATTTTTCCAGGATAATGAAACCCCTATTGAAGACAAAAATAGAATTAGGAGGGCTAGTGTACCATATCCCTGGGATGAAGTTAGTTGCCAAGAGATCAAATACATTTCTTGTAAGGGGAGGCACAACATTGTTTATGGATATCATTTCAGAATCCTCCAAGAATTGAGATATGGCATGGATAACCTAGCACATCAAAAGCTTAGTATCCCTTAGTTTCGCTTTCAATCCCTCATTGACTCCAACACCAAGGTACAAGAAGGAAATTCACAACAGCTAGCTCACCATGGCCTAATCAAGATCCTAGTAGAAGAAGCCTTCCATAACCTTACAATCCCTATAGCATGGGAAGTTTTCAAAAATATGGCAGCTGAGGATGACATCAAAGCATTAACCTATGATGCCAGTCATGCTGTCAGTGAGGAGAGAGAACAATAAGGAGAAGAAGATGAAGCCAGTGGTGACATAGCAGAGCAAGAGAGTAAGGAGGAAAGAAAAGAAATAGAGGAGGGGAGAGTTGAAGAGACAAAACATGAGGTAGAAAAAGAGACAGAGTAGGAGAAGGAAAAAGAGATAGAAGAGGGAGAAAAGGAGGTAGAGAGGGCAGAGAAAAGAGAAGAGTCCCCTGAGACTTTGGAAAGAGAAGCAGTAGCTGCCCTCATTACCCTCATTACACCAGTCAAGCAGAAGCAGAAGAGGAAACGAAAAACCTGCATGTATTTCAGGGCAAGGAAGAGTACCGGAATTAAAACAGGTAAACCTCAGCCCTCATCAAAGACTCCCATTAACATTGAATATTCACCATCTACCAAGGTGAAAGAATCTCTTTCCAAGACACCCAAAACCTATGAAAGGAGGACTACAAGATCTTCTACATGGAAGGGAAAGGAAATTCTACAAGACCCCAAACCAAACCTGCAGGAGGCTAAAACAGTCCTATAGGAGACACTATCAAAACTACAAGAGACACAAAAACTTGAGGAAAAGATAGGAGGACAGACAGATGTGAAAGAGGAAGCACAAGAGCTACAAGAACCTGACCCCCAGCCTAATATTGACTCCTATTACAGACTACTTGAGGGAGGCAAGATAATCCCACAAAAATTTGCAATTCCACTATTTTTCAAATTGGAAAAGGAGAGAGTGAGAACACATAGGTGGATGCAGATAGCCAAGTCCAAACGATTTGAGGATATTGGCCACATGGAAGAAAAACTCAGGGAAAAGGGTAGGGAATTGAGTGCTCTCAGAGACAGAGAAGCCATTACAAGAAGCCACCTTGAGAATGAGAATGAATTACTAAGAAGGTAGCTGTAGGATAAAGAGACTCATTTGGCATACATGGCCAGCTTATCCATAGAAGCATTACAATGCAGAACACCAGCCAAATCTTATGGCCTCTATCTGAAGGATCAATGGCTTCAATTCCAAATAAAAACTTTGGCACAAAGAGACATAATGCCTTTCCAAGACTGCAGGCAGTTCATGGATCTCTGTGACCAAAGAACCTTCGAGAACAAAGCATAGATGGCAGAGTTCTATCTACACAACATGGCCCTGATTGACCTAAATTTGTGGGACCCCAATGCCAAGCTAAGGGATCTGCAATTAATGGCCATGGCATCATGGATGAACCATGAAGAATTGAGTGCAGCAAAAATGAAAAGATTGTTAATAAAAGAGCAGAATGAACCTTGATGATAAGAGTTGAGCCATTAGATCCTATGGCACTCATCAGCACACACAACCTGCTTTACCCTCAGATTTCCCCTAAATATCTAACCTATCAGGAACAAGCCATTGCACACTTTGAAGATATGCTTAGGCTACTTGGGGATGAATGTGTGCATGCATCCATGAGAAGATGGAACACCCTACCCCACAACTTGCAGATTAGAAAATACCATTCCCCCATGAGGCTGAAGGAGGCATTGAAAAGAGCACCAATGTACAAGCACTCTATGCAAAGGCTAATGGTCAACTATATTGGCCTCTTACTGAGTCCTCCAATCATATTAGGAATGTTGGAAGGCAGAAGAGAAAAAGAAGAGAAGGAGCAGTGGAAGGACATAGATAGAAAGGCAAGATTTTATGGAGAACATGAGCAGACCACATCAGAAGCCTGGAATGTTAGGGAGACCACCAGGGCCATGAAATACCAAGAGATTGACTAGGTTGCTCAGAGGATGAGCAACACCTTCAGTAGGGTGTGATGATGAGCCTCATAAATGGGTCATTATATGGGCTCATTTTACCTGCTAACCTAGTCAAATCAACCATTATCTTAGATTATTGTATGATTTTCTTATTATATTTATGCTTATAGGGTGAGTTGAGTTATTTATTATTGTAGGTTTTAACCCCATATAGAAATTACCTGCATACGAATTCTAAAACACATAACATAAACAATGCGAGAGCATAACACATAAAAAACATATACATAGATATTTTCCCCTGGATCCCAAAACTGGGACTACCAGCTTGATTTTTTCATTATGTTCCTTTCAATGTTATAATACATATTTATACATGCCGAAACATCCAATACCATGGACCGAAAACCCATCACGTCCAAAAACATGTGCAAAAATCATGCACAAAAGCATAGGTGGGTCCACCCAACCTAACATAGTGTCCAAAAGCAAAATTTTCTGGGGCGCTACCCCGGACCCCATAAAGTGGGGTTATAGGTTCCCCTCAAACCCCCTGTGACCTCTCCCCCTCTAACCCCCGGTTAACTAGGTGGGCTAGTCGTGGAGAGAATATAACACAACCCAACAATTATGCCATGTGGTCTAACATGTATTTAATGCAGATTATTGATGGATTTCGAGGTCAAAGTCAAGGATCTAGTGGTCAAATTGCAAAAATAACTGGAAGTAGACAGAGGAAAGGACTTATACAAGGGAATCCCCCTCATTTATTTCACCTCACTTTGAATTCCCCTTCATTTAGCTCAGAGTACAAGCAACCGAATCATGCACTAGAAGGCAGCCGAGCAAATGGAAGATGATTGATAGTTATCTCGAGTTTTGTGAGCCAAGCCTCCCTGATTTTAAGGAAGTTGTTGGTAGCTTCAGATGTATAAGTAGAGAGGCCTAGGGCCTCACTAGGGTCAACTTTTTTTTGCTTGTGTAAACTCTGCTCAAACTTCGAGCTTACTATTTTATGACAGTTTTATGTAATCTTTCTATTTTTTTATCATGAATATGGAATCCTTTTTGAGCTAGCACTGAGTTACCTCAAAGGGCTGAAGCTCTTGGGTTAGGTCCCAATCCAGGTAGCCAATCTTCTCTTTACTTGTATTTGTATACTTTACTTTAGTTTGTATATTAGTTTGTTGTTAGATGTATTTCTCTTATGAATAGGTTGCTTTTGATGATTTAGTAGCTTGCTTCCATTTGTGCTTTCTGTAGTAGGTTGAGAAGTGATCAGAGAAGATTCAAAAGGCTAGCAATAATGCCTTGGCCTCTCTTCCTCCATCTAGGACCATAATTTGAGGAAAAGACTCTCTTGCTACCCCAAAAACATAGATTTTCCTCATTCCTAGGACTTCTGGTGTTTGTAGCTCTCTAGTAGGTTGATAGTCCAGTTTTGCTTTGCTTTAGATCTTCTTTATCATGTTCACTTCCTCATTTCAAGAGTCCTTTTGCATGCTTTCCTTGCTTATAGAATTTCCTTCTATACATCATAGTTTAGGCCATTTTAATTCAAAACTCTTTTTTTCCTAGGATGCGCTCATTCCATTGGTTGCTTGATTTTATTGGTTGACTCTCAGTCTCTATGTAGCAAATCTCTTCTAGAAGTAGGCCAGCTTACCAGCAATCACACCCTCCATCTCATCTATGCCTTATAGGTCTCCCAAACCTCACTTCAATTCTTCCCTAGTTTCCTTCATTTTTTATAGAACTTCTTCCTCTCTCCTTGAGAAAACCCAATCATATTTCTCTCTCTTGGTGATTCATGGTAGACCTTAGCCACCCTAACACCTCATTCCAACCTTCATCCACCTTTTTCACCCACTCTCACACCCTCAAAACAACGAAAATTTCTTTTGGCCTCCTCCTGTATGCCTCATGTAGTTTCCCTGTTTTCCCCCTGTAGTTTTCCAATGTCCTCCTGTAGTTTTTCCTGTAGGCTTTCTTTAAAGGCTAAGTGTGGGAAAAGCCTCTAGAAGGCCACCTAGGACCTCCTACGACCCATCCACACCATCCTACATCCTCCCAAGCTCCAAAACCACCCTCTAACGCAACCTGTTTGCTACCACACTCACACACAATAAATTAGATGCATGTTAAATTCACATAGAAACACATAAAAATCCATAAATAGGATTTTTGCTTATTTACTTCTAGAAATAGCATGGTTAGATGTTGCTTACTTCCTTGAGTAGGTAATGGCATTTATTTCATTGTTTTCATAGTGTTTTTTGGAAACATAGAGTTATCTTTTTAATTGGGGTTTACTAGGTTTTCCTTTACATTACAGTCTTTCTCCTTTCTGCAGTTAAACTAGCATATGTAGAGTAATCTTTCTTTCCTTTCATCACGCATAGAGCTTCTTCTGAAATCCATAGAAGTTGGCTTGAGCTCCTAGTGATCTCATGCCGACTGACTAAGTGACAACCTGCAATGAGAACTAGTACTTGTGCATATAGCACCGATGCTTCCAAGTTTGTTACAAACTACTCGGTTGATAAAAGTAAAGTTGGTAGCCCAGTAGTTGCAACATTCTTGCTGCAATACTGGTGCTCACTAGGCCTACCCATGCGCTCCCATGTCTGCTTTGGTATACTGTTCGTGTCTGATCCTAGATCCAAAATCACTTGATCCATTTCATATTCCCTGATTTGCGCAGTTAATCTCATCTCCCTTCTGGTTCGCGTCGCGTGCTTTCCGAGCTTCCAAACTACGTGCGGTTCTCCACGTCCCATACATCTAGTGATGAGTTCTTGCAGCCCTTTCACCACTTTGATGTCACGCAGCAACTTCATGCATGTCTCCAGAAAGGTAGTGAGCATTGATGGGTCCATCCCTCGTTCTAGTTTGTCTTTACTACCTGAAGTGGAGGCCTCTGTGAAGCTCTTCTAAGCTTCCATGAATGTCTCCTTCGCGTGCTCCAAATCAAACTCTGGTTCCTTTGTTGGAGCCTTGCGAACCCAGACACTCTCTTCGGGCTGCTTACCCTTGTCATCTCCTATTGTGATACCGCTTCGAAGCACGATTTTTACATTCGGGTCCTCCTCGCGCAACTCAAACCTCGTCATTTGCAGGTTCTGAGTTGGGGAAGGTTGGAGTGTTCCTTTATCGCGCAACATCGCTATCAGTGTGGAGCAGTGCTCTGTCTCTTTATCAAACTGGGTACAATATAAACATGATGCTCTCGTTTTTGTACAATCGTAGGCATAATGCCCTGGCCCTCCACAATTGTAACAGATCAGCTATTCACAACCCCTTCCTAGCCCCATTCCACCTCAACCTTGTCTGCGCCCCTGAAACCCGATGCGCGCCATCCCTGTATTTTAATCGAAGGCTCGAGTTTTGGTCTAAAATCTGTAGGTAGGAGTCTGAACCATCATCAGTTCACATATTCTACAGGTACGCTCATCATGGCCTACTAACCTACAGAAATTACAGAATAATTGTTGGAACGTCTACATATATTTCTATAATAGATTATAGTTATTTGTAGAATGCTTCCCTCCTCTCTGATAAATCGTGCACCATATTGTAGGCATCGTGCTCGATCCTGCTTGTGCCTTTGGTCTTAATGGCATTGGCCCTCCTCCCACTACGTAATTCACGAAGACTGGACAATGGTCCTTGTCATGTCCCTGGCCTTTGCACTTTATGCACCATACCTCCTAGCACACTTTTGGGTGAGCTATCCTATCTTGTTTCAATCTCTACTTCTCAAGAGACAAGTTTTTCAATTGCATGTGGATCTGCTGGACTCCTAAATTAGGATCTTGTATCGGGGTCTCGTGTAGTCTCATTGGGATCTCCAAAGCCTCGGCCTGACTTGACAACTTTTGTTGTGATAGTGTGTTTCTTAGATGCGATGTTAGCAATGCTACAAACCATGCGATGTGTTGCCCAGCTGTCAAGGTCATGTTGGCTTCACAAACCATGCACTTCAGTCTCTGATCAAGCTCCCAGGGGGTCTCACTTGGAAGCATCACGATTTCCTTAAATCTGATAATTGACTGTGTCTCTAATTTTAGCCTGCCAAATTCCCTGTTTAGCGTAGCTTGGATATCCGTGATCCCTGCATTGGGATTGTCATTAGAGTGCTTAATGTAACACGTCAGTGCGTGATCCTGCAAGGCACTACCTAGTTTTGCCTTCTTGACATTATCATCCGTGACTCCTTGCACTTCCCATACAACCTTTACTATGAACCAAAATTGGTCTAAAACTTCATTCGCTACTCCTTTGAATACCAGCAACTTTATTGTTCACCATATTGAACTGTGTTGGTGGCGGAGGTGTTGTGGGAAAAGATGGGGGTGAAGATAGTCAAACTGGTGGTGGTGTAGTTGGGGGTGGTATGCGCAGAATTCATTGCCTTATCAGACTATTCTCACTTCTCAGTGAAATTTTCGTGAGCTCCTCCTCACTTTCTCACGGAGGTGAAATCAAGAGAGTAGTCTCTAATTCTTTTCTACTTTCATTTCTATAGATCCTCCCACTTTGAGTAGCCCCAAACATCAATTTATTCACATAACACGCTTTTCACACAGTAACATTTTAATCCAATTGTTCAAAGATTTAATGTACTTACCTCGTGATCCTTTGAGGAAGTGTCATTCTGCCTCACTGTAGCTGACTGATGTGTCTACCTTGAATTCGGTGATAAACCCTCCTATAATTCAACCAAGCCAATGGTCCACAGTGCACACGATTTTATCTCCTGATGCTTCTAGTTTGTGCACCAACTCTAGAGTCCACACTATAGGTTTGTTGAGCCTACACCTTCCCCTTTGAGTTGTACGAGTGAATCGCGAAGCTTGCAGACAATACCATGATTTTTTTGGCTAAATCACCTCTAAACCTAGGTCAGGCCCCTATAAGCCAACAAATGGTTCCATTGCCAGGACTGGCCCTTTCGAAAACAGTCTACGGAGCGCAGACTGAGGTCTCACCCGACGTAGTATGGGAGGGTGCTAGAACCAAGTTTCCACACCCTGGAGATGTCTGATGAGTTTAAAAGGTCTGCGGTTCGACCTTGCATGCACGTCGCTACACGCACTTTCCCGTACCTCACAGCCTACAATGTTGCCTTCGCCAAGCCCTACTCGGGGCCCAAATGTTGTTATTACCCAAGTCCTTACTGGTATTCCACTATTAGTTGATTAACTTAGCCTATTTGTATGTGTTAAGTTATACTTAGCAATATAAATCATTGATATAGGTGCGCACAGTAAATAAATAATACAAAAGTAATTTATACCACACATGTATTAACCCAAGAACAGATGCAAAGAGTTATGATAAAACTTTTCTTTTTTATTTTCTTCCTCGGTTACAGACTCGACTCCGCCCTACAAAATCAAATGTAGGGGTCCATGCACTCAGTTGCAGACTACTAGGCCTCTGCGCACTCATCTACAGAGTCGTCTACTACTCTATGACCCAACACACACTTAGTCACTTAGACTCTATCTTCTTGCTTCCTTCGTACTTCGTTATCTTTCACAACTAGAGCCTCACTCTATTTATATAATCCCATGGTCCACAGACCATGGGTAGGCCAACATTACATTACAAAACTAAGGAAAACAACCCTATCACTTTATCATACATTTCACGCTTCGCGCACGTAGTGCGCGGAGTCTTTACAACACTATTGGGTCAAAGCTTGGGCTTTGAGCCCCAAAACATGCCTTGGGGGGATTCCATGCCCAACAGCTTGATGGAGACAACTAGGAGAGAATCTAGGGGGGGTTTCCACCTCCTTAACTCCCTAACATGGCTTGAGATCATAGCATCCTCTCTCACTAGTTCGAATTCATTGGAAGTCGAGTGACTCTTATTCCAATTGAAGCTCAAGAGGGACAAGATCCACCATTTCTGATATCAAGGAGGGAATCACTCCTATTTTCAAGGGAGTTTCTATTAGCTACCCTTTTGTATAAATAAACAAGAATAAAATCTCATTAGGCTTCAAATTTTTTATTCACCTAGGTGTAACTATTGAGCTTGAATCTTGACATTGTCATTTTTAACTTTTATGTGATGTATGAGACTTTTACTTTTTCATCATGAGAAGTTGGAGATTAAGTTGCATTGGAGTTAATTTTAGAGGGATGATACCCTTGGGTTTGGGCCCAACCCAAAGGCTTTGGTCCCTCTTTTTGTACTTGTGTTTTGTTCTTGATTCCAAGCAGTTCATAGTTTCTTTCATTTTAGTAGAGATTAAGCTACAAAAATCAGTGGTTGCAAACTTCTACATCACCTCTCTTGTGGGAGAATGACTGTAAGGATTCACAATCTCAGTCCAAAAATATTGTTTTATTATTTCTTGGAAATAGATGAATAGAAGATATTATGTTTTCAATTTTGTTTATGTAGCTTAGAAGTCAGTTTAGTGATTAGATTAGTGTTACGGCAAAAAATAGAAGTTATTTAAATTCAAGTTATCTTTTCCATCATAGGTTATATCATTTTTTTAATGATGTTAGAAAATTATATATTACAGAGCAATGGAACACATAAAATATTGCAAAAATATAAACAGAGAAAACGCATAAAACAAGATAGACACAAATATACGTGGTTCACCTAGTTTGGGCTACGTCCACCCGAATAGCCAGTTCTTCCTTTCTATTATCCAGAAAAATGAAGAGACACAACCTACAACAGATCCGTTGTAATATCCTCTATTTTCTCTTATAATCTCACCTCTCTCTTTCTCGCACAGAGAATACACATCTATTACATAGCCTCAAATACAATGCCCTCATACAAAGAGAGGGGTTTCCTTCTAGGGAAAAACACCCTAAACTAAACATAAGTTCTACCATCAGATCATCTGCCTAATGAATGGACCAGATTGACTAGAAATTACTATACTTTTACAAGGCAATTTTGCATTTACTTTTGGCTTTGGGGGCACTGCCCCCGAACCCCTGCCAGGGGACCACTAGCCCCCAGACCCCCCAGCCGGGGGGGATCGGCCCCCACAGAACCCCATGGGGGGGACAAGTCCCCTCCGCACCCCCGTGCATGGAGAGGTGTGCAAACTTCCTGGGGTATACATCCGACTGAAACAAAGACCTCTAAATAATCATGCTCCATACTCAACAATATCCCACTTGGAGAATGATTGTAGCAACTCCAACACTACTTCATTTGCTAGACAATGACTCCTCTTTGAACCTGGTTATTTCTCATCTTCATCGTCATCCTTGAAGACCAATTGAAACTGAGTATATTCTCAGCTTCTCCCTGGTTACAACTTTTGTTAGCATATCTGCAGGATTCTCGCTAGTGTGTATCTTTTCCAACTTCAACTCTCCATCTTCCAACACTGATCGTATGAAATGGTACTTGGGATGTATGTGTTTAGTCCTGGAATGAAATGTTGGGTTCTTTGCAAGATGAATGGCACTTTTTCTATCACTGTATAACGTGCCCATATCATGCTCCTTACCCAATTCACCCATAAACCTTTGTAACCAAATCATTTCTTTACTAGCCTCTGTAGCAGCAACATACTCTACTTCTGTTGTTAAAAGTGCAACAACACTTTGGATTTTTCAAACCCAACTGATAGTTGTACCACCTATAGTAAATACATATCCTGTAGTGCTCCTTCGGTTATCTCTGTCACCTGCCATATCTGCATCAACATATCCCTATAGAGAAATGTTTGAGCCACCAAAGCATAATGCTTGATTTGTGGTACCTTTAAAATATCTGAGAATCCATTTCACTGCCATCTAATGTTCCTTTCCTGGATTGTTCATGTACCT
>APFE030645558.1:0-11206 GCA_000404065.3 Pinus taeda
AGTAACTACCCAAACGTAGGACATCAGGTATGCCCCTCTCACCCTAGAGGTAGTTATCTATAGCATAACCGGTTGTATATGTGTGTGTTTCTTAACTTAGATAATCTTCCGTCTGCTAAGGTTTCACCCAAGAACCTTAGGGGAGAATTTCCCGCAACAGTTGGTAACTCGTTGGATTAATTTTGGGAAGGACCAAGATCAAACCTCTGTAGAGCCATGAGTATATAAAATAGTGCGCAAGCCCAATATACCAAAAAATTATGAATTCCCAATAGATGAGACGCCCTAAACCACACCAAGGAGCTATATTCCAAGGGACTCCTAATCTTCAAGCCTGATCACAATGGACCAACATGTTCTTCATGGTTATTGAAACAAGGTGGATGGGATAAAAAACCATTATTCCAACTACTCAGTGACATGTATTTAGTGCAGTATCTGTAGCCCGTAACAGTTTGCAGCTAGAAACAACAATATCCAAGACCCAAATAACAACATACTTAACATCATATTTTAAATCAAATACCAGGTTTCCAATTAGGCTCCTAATAGTGCTCCTATTATGCCAACCTAAGCCAAGAAATAGGTGTGATAACTCATTGAAGAACCAATACAATAATTTCCGATTTAAATCTCTAGATACTGATACTGTTATGTATGATCTACTATCGTGGCATATTCTTACATTTAAATATTATAATGCAAAACACATCCAAGTTCGATGGTAAGGGAATTCATCTCGATAATAGTTAGAAAATAGAGCCCGATGTCAAGAAAATATTTCAAGGAGGCAGGAGAAATGGAGGCAACATGCGATATACACGATGTGTTAAGTTTCAACACATAAAACATATTTTACATACAAATAATGTATAAGACAATATAAATGCTAAATATAGCTAGATAATATTGTAATTTTAGACATGATGAAATAAATATGCACATTGCGGGAACCAAATTAAATAATTTTTAAAATTGGTGAATCAATTATCTTCCCATTCAAAGGAAAATTAAGCGTACAACAATACATTATCACTATAATCTAAAAGAAAATATTAAAAAGGAAAAAGTGTTTAAGGGTGTATCATTAACCTAGCTCAAATATAACATATTTATCTTCTAGATTCATGCAATCCAATAATTCCCCCATTATTCTCAATATCCCTTTACCAAGGCTCACCACTACTGCAAATAGCCCTTTATTGTGTCGTCAATATTTTATTTGTATGTGAATTTTATTTTTAGGGTTTTGTTTGAGGTGTAGTTTTGTTAATAAGTTACATTAGGTTAATAAAGGAGATTTCAGTTTTATAAAAGGAAAAAGTTAATAGAATTTAAAGTTATAACACACACATGGCCAAGGAGCAGTAAGAGATTGTCAGAAGTGTCCATGTCTCCCTGTAGGAAGTAAGAGTGGTCAAGTAAAGACAAATAATCCATCCATGTATAGGGGATGACCATGTTATGGAAATCCACTTTTAGTAAGACATGTCCTCGGAATTTTTCAAGGTATCCCCATAAAATAAGGGATGGCTAGGAAAAGATACTTTATATCTTGGCAATACCATCCCTAATGGATGTAGTGGATCTATCATAAACCCCTGACATTGTGTACAATTGGTTAGAAAAAATATGCATACTTAATTATTATGATAAAAAATGTAAATACTAAGTATATGCCATTTCGTTAGGTTCTTTCTCATCATAGATGTTTATCAATCTCATAATGAAAAGTAGAATTAAAGTTCCTTATGAAATTGTGGATACATGCTTAATTTGGTGATTTAAAAACCCATATAGTTGGGGGAGTACATGACAAGCATAGACAAGTTGTTAGCATATCCTCATCAGAGTCACTTGTTTTATACTTGTATACCACAACTAGAGAAAAATCAAGTTGGAACCTTGAATAATACCATTGTACAATATAGGTAGAGTGAGAGTGTTTCATTACCCCACAAAAGATTCAAATCCTCCAGCAGCATGTTCATCCCTTGTACATCATCTTGTTCACAAAAGTGAGCCATCCCACCTGCATAATCAAGTTGTTCCATGTGGATGGATCTAAATACAAGTTCAAGGAAAATATGGCACAATAGATACCCTAGTCACAGGTCCGGATCTAAGAAACATATTCACCCATTATCTACCAACTTTCCCATACAAGCTAGTTGTTTGACCTACATAGGCAGGCTACTCCAACTTCAATTTGGATGGAACTCGATACAACTCCTATAAAAATATGGAAAAATAGACACCTCAGTCACGAGATCTCAGTTGAAGTAGTAAATCATAAGCAACGTTAAAAAATGGTAATGAGTTATTTAGGAGTTTTAGTAGAAATGTTTCAAGCTGCTAAAGTGGTAGATGCAGCATCACAGGAAACATTCAATATATGTGGGACCAAAATTTCTAGCAGTTCAAAAAATCAAAAGTACAAAAATAATATAAATTTGTGATAAGTTAATGGATCAAAATTATATTATGCCATAGATTCCCTAAAAAATATGTAATCACATTTTTTGGCCATAAATTAACCTTAATTAGTCTGCTCCAGTAAGAAATGGATGCAATTTCTAGGTGATAGGAAAATTAGCAACCCAAGCCAAGTATACAAAGAGTATTCCAACCATGGCTAATTTTTCGATGGAAATTTCTCCCAACAAACTTCATTTTTCTCAAATTGATAAAAAATAAAAATAAAAATGGCAAATATTTGTGCAAGAAACTTAGGGTTGGAGTGCATTACCATAGAGAAATTGAAGTAAAAAAAGGACATGAATGGGCATGATAGAAAATTGAAATAAGAGATGTACCTTCCTGCAAGCGTTGGTGGGGGTGAAGAGGACTTGGAGAGAATTACCTGATCCATCTACTCTATGTAGCAATTGCAAGCTATTCTCTACTCACCTTCACTAAAACCTCCCCCCTCTGATAAAACAGTGAAGAAACATCAAACAACATGCTTCTGTTATCAACGATGTGTCTCCTACAAGATTCCCATGACAATGACAATGAAATTCAAGGAAATAAAATCCAAATGATGTGTCTCCTACAAGCTTCCCACGACAAAGACAATGAAATTCAAGGAAATAAAATCTAAATGAATGTCATATTAGCTTTGAATTCTTCTTCAAGTGCAAATAACTCGGTCTCATAGATTTGGTTATGACTAAAATTCACTCATGCAAGTAAAGAGGGGGTGATTCCACATAGATCAATATTTTTTAATGGATCTTTGGTTATAAGTTGAGATATAGGAACCATATGTGGAATTTCTCACCACATATGGGAGTTAGTATCTATGCTATGGTTAGAAAAGGAAAACAATTTCCTTAGTCAATAAATTAGTGTTTCTCATAGTAAATTATCATGAGAAAAACCTCTTGATCAGAATGTGAGAATTTAGTATGTTTTACATAATAAAAATCGGTCTCATTGCCTTTACTATGGCCTAGGAAGGAAATTAAAAAGAAAATGACTTAAGTTGTAAATAGTCATAGGTCATTAAAAAGGCTTCAAACCACCACATTACTTACATTCTCTAAGCTTTATTCTTTGGCCTCTAGGAGGGATGTGTCTACCATTCAAAAGTTTTTCACACAACGATTGGGTCTTCAGCCTCACCATTAGACCTTAATGAAATTAGGAGGCTTTCAAACCGCATATGATGCTTACAAATGTAGGTTTTGTCAAAAGAGAAATATAAGGGTCTTAGGTCTTATTTGAATCTTTGATGATTAAGTATGTAGTAGTTCTCAAAGAACCAGACAAGACCTCTATAGGGGATCTTAGGCCTCTATGGGGAAATTTAGTGTCCTTATTATGTTCTACATAATAAGAATGGGTCTTACACTTGTACCATTGGAAAGGGATCAAAATAATGGCCTAAGCCCCAAAATGAAACTCCTTTGGCTTGCATTGCACTTCAGTATCAAAATCGAAGTTTTCTATTTTTGGAGTAACACAATTAAAAATGGCTAGACTAAATGGTTAATTCATATACTTGTTGTATTTGTTATTTGGGTGTATTGTTTTATTGGACTACAGTAGTCATTTACATTAATCATTTTTAATTTTGTTTCTTATTATCTAGCCATATATTTTTGCCCCAGACTAAATTACTCATTTAATTTAGTCACTTTTAGCTGGGTCACTTATTATCTAGTCATATATGTAATCCCTTGACTAAATTAGTCATTTTAGTTGTGTCACTTAAAATTTCTCAAATTTAGCAGTAATTCACTTAAAATAATTATGGCGACTAACGTTTTTGGTCACGTAGTCACTAATATCTCATAATGTACTAGTGATCCATCACCACAATATCAATGAATTGATGTACACTTAAATTTGATGACAAGTGGATGAGAACATTTTTGAGTTCACAAACTACCTTTAATTTGGACCTATCTAATTGTATGATTTTACCATTAGCCTTTAATTGATTGGCATTGATAATTTTTCAAAATGACAAAGGAACTAGGTTAGTTAAACATCCAAATTCAACTAATCATTTATGCACATTATAATTAAAAATATCAAATGCCAGCAAGAAAGGTGGTGTTTGTGATTTTGAATGGGCTCCAATACGTTTAACATTAATTATAGCAATTTTACAATTTATAGGCTTAGCTTGATAAACTTGTGTTTTTTCCCCATAATTGGAAGGTGTAGAACCAAATTTACTTGGTGGAGTGATTGGTGTCAATGTTTGGATTATAAAGTCATGTTTATTTGGACTTAGACCCATCTCTTATAGTGTCACATTTGTTAGACTTTTCTTCATATATTGAACAATGTTATACTAGACCATTGCACCACCCACATTTTTGTTTTATTTGTTGGTTGTAGATGTAGCTTGAAAGGACTAAATAGATGCCTTAGATGATTTATTGATTTATTTAATATTTCTTGAGGCATCTTCAGTTGGTTTATTACTTGTGTACTATGCAACTAGACTTTGACTGTTGGTCTTCTAAGAGAGTATCCATCTCAACAAATTCTTATCAATATCCTGAACATTAGATTAGAAAATGAACTATTTTGTTCATAGAATGTAAGATTTGGGGGGCCTTGGATATTTGGGATTCTCCCACTAAAACGTATATAAATATTTGGGTATCTCTATCCAACACCACTAATTAGGTGATCAAATTTTAGCTCAAAAATGAAAGTGCTAAGAAAATCTTAAAAACAACGCCAAATTGAAGTGCTCGTCATTTCTAATCCAACAACATTCATTTCACCTCAATCCGACACCATATGCTCCACATATCACGTTGTATAAATTTTCCCAAATAGGTAAAATTTGAGCAAGGCAATTGACTGGGTTGACCATACTACTGAGACAATCAAGTGACTGTACAGGTACAAGACAACTAGAAATGGACGCTTAGCATCCTCTGTTCGCTGGTTTCAGGAAATTTTCATTAGTTCATAATAGGGTTTATTTGAACCAATGATGGGTCGCCACATGGCCTGGTGATGGGCTTCCACGTGGCACACTAGGGTCATGCAAAATTTGGCTATCATTAGAAAAGCCTCACCACGGTTCGAACATCTGACCTCACATCTGATAGTCCAAGCATTTTATCATTGCACCACAGGCGTGGTTACTACCCCATAAGGGCATGGGACTTACTGAAGGTTTTCAAAGAGCGTTAATCTATTCATTGCAATAGCATAGGACCTGGTGCAAAGGAGTTGGGGCCTAGGGACCAGCCCCAACCCTTGGTCACATATTTTCCCACATTATCATTGACACTAGAGTGGAGTGAAGCTCAAGAGGAAGGAGATTGGCATATCCCTAGGTTCCAGCCACATGGACATAACAAGACAAAGGTCCAAGTAATTCAGTTCCAATGGAGAGGGGGCTTAGTAGTAGCTCTAGGTATAGGTCATATAACGTTGCACAAAATATTGGCATAGGGTGCTGGGAGCTAAACTTGCATGTTTTTACACGCCTTTTTATCATATTTTCCTTCACATTTGCACTCCTAACTAAGTCATTTCATATCCTAAATTGCATAGGTATACCTCTAATCATGTCTTTATGAACTAACTAATCATTGAAGCATAATCTAGGGGATTATGACAAAAGAGCTTGCTAAACATCATCTTATGTGCAGATTTCCAAGTCAAATGGCTAAGTTTAAACATCGAGTTGGCAGGGCTATTATCGAACTGCAGCTGTAACGGAAGAACTAATCCAGACTTACTCTTTCTATCTTTTGTATTAAATTTTGGGCTTATTACAACTTTTATGGAAATTGCAGGCAACTATTACACTAATATCATAAATTATTTTTGTATAAGAAAGGATAGAGAGTTTGAAACACAGGGTTGGAGACAAGAGAGTTGAGCGTTGTAAAAAAGACATTTACATTAATGAAATTTATAGCTTTCTGGTGTTTCTCTGAGTTTCTGAGTTCATCACAACCCCGATCAGTGAGTTGGGCCCACTATCTTGATTCGATGTTGTTGAGATAGTGTGTGCTTAGTTCCTTTTACATGTATGTATTTATTTCCCTCACTGTGATGGTTTGATGTAGATTTTGTTAATCGAATTGTTGTTACAGTTAATTACTACTGTCATTCCTATTTTTTATTACAAATTAATTGGTGTTGTCATTTGCATTGTTGTTACATATTATTTATTGTTTTCATTTCCATTTTCTATTACAATTATTTATCATTTGTTGATGAATTCTCGGTCATTTCTGGGTTGTACAATTGTTACCTACATATGTTTTGCACATTAGCCTTCAAATCACTAGTAGAGCCTAGATTGAAAATTAATGTGGGAAAGGGTTGAATAGTTTTATTCACACTTGGACACCAACATTTTGGCATCGTTGATGGGGATGCTATCAAAGGTACAAGAGCACAATTGATGTTGGTCGCTAGATCAATCTCATGTTCTTGGTAGAGAAGTTTTCTTACTATGCTCTAGGTTCAGAGTTGTATTATTTTTGGTTTTTCTATCTTTGTTTCAATGATTGCATAGGGGCCAGTCTATCACCCTTGGGAAGGAAGTTTTCTTACCTGACTTCAGGTCCTAATCTTAAGATTTATTTTCTTATTTTGTTTTTATTTTTCTTTGCTCTTATAACCATCCCCTCGTCCTGGGGAGGGAAGGTTTCTTACCTTGCTCCAGGTCTTGAGTCTAGAATTTTCTTGATTGGTTTATTTCATTTTTAGAATCACTCTCTCATCCTGGTGAAGGAAGTTTTCTTACCTTACTCCAGGCCCCAAGATTATGGTTTTCTTTACTTTTTTATTTTTTTTATTTTCTGTTCCAAACCATTCTCTCACCACAGGCAAGGAAGTTCTCTTACCCTACTCTAGGTCTTGAGTTTTGAGAATTTTTAATGCTTTAGTTGCATGAATAAAAATCTGAATAAAAGGGGCAAAGGAGGACCACCAAGGAAAGGAAGGAAGGATTTAGGTAGGAACACATACATCCAAGAAATCATTGTGAGAGCCAAAGATGAATCATTTTCATGAGATGTTGTTAGGGTAAGGACTCACATGCAGTCTGAGGGTTAGTCTGTTGAACAAGAAATATTACCCTTGGGAGCGAGGATACCCATTTCAATGGAGTAAGGAGAAGAAGTAGAGAGAAAAGAATTAGAGAAAATAGAATTACTCCTTTCAACAACAAAAGAAGAGAAGTAACAAGAAGAGGGTCAGAAAAAGAAATTAATCCAAGTGCAATTGCAGAAGGAAATTTGGGGGGATTTCCTTCACTGTGTGATCAGGGAAGTGTTGTTAAGCAACCTCAAAGATTAGTTTTCAAACAACAAGAACCTGTTGAAATTCCAAGTGATTATTGGAGGGTATTCATGGAACGTCCAACCTCCTCAATTAAATTTCCAATTGGAGACATCAGAGCTGATGCGCCGACGAAGCCCATTCCACTCACTGCTTTGCCTAACATCGATGGGATTTCCTTAGAATATCCAGATACATTTCTATTTGAATTTGATATTTTCTGTAGGGGATATGACTATGTGGCTAATGCTTACAAATTGAAAATATTCCCTGTTACTATAAAAGGGACAACTTTATGATGGTTTATGGGTCTGGGTGGAAAATCTATCTGCTCATGGGAGGAGATGAAGTAAGGTTTTTTGGAGAAGTACCAAGATGATTGTAAATATTGGGATATAAAGGAATAAATTTTAAATTTATGCAAAAGGAGGATGAGAATATGGAGGATTGTGTGGAACATTTCAAATATACCCTACAAAGATCCGACCATAGCAACCTAGATAAGGATATATTGAAAATTATTTTTTTCCAGGCCCTAAGCGAGAACTCTCTAGAGCTTTTGGATATAGTAGGAAAGGGTGATATATATAAGGAGGAATTTGACTCTATTTGTGAGTTATGCATTTAGTGTTCATGAGGGACTACAAGGAATAAGGAAGGGGTTCGGACTTCCAAAACTTTCAACGGAAGAATTACAAAGGAAAAAAATTGGGAACTTACTCGATAACTTGAAAACTGACATCTTCAGTGCACTTTCCTCTCAAATGGGCATGTTACATGAAAAACAAAATCAAATGGAGTTAGAAAGGACCATGGAAATATTCTTCCCTTAGTGTAGGAATGCCCATTAAATACTTTGGAGACTTGTAAAATATGTGAATAGGCTCACTCCACTAAGTCATGTCCATCTCTTCCATGGCTAAAGATAGTATTCCAGAGAACAAGTGAAGGCGTAGAGAAACTATGCTTTATGGGTTTGAAGAAATGACGGCAGCCATGACAACCAAGCTCAAATCAAGGTATATCTCATGACCTTTCTCAATATTTTAGAAATTTAAATATGGGACCTCAGACAATAAATTTTCCACAATTGCAACCTCAATTTTATCAATATCCACCTTGGCAATCTTGGTTCCCTCAGTCTAGTTCAAACCCTTCATGGTCTCAGAATTGGCGAGGGCCTTCCCCTTCTCTTGGTGAATTTCCTCAACCTATGCAACAGAAATAGTTACAACTGCCTTCCAACATTCCCTCGAGTACTCCTCGCCATCAACCTCCTATCCAAACTAATCAACACCCTAATAATAAGGGCGTTCAGTATAGTGACATGATCAACCTTCCTTCATATAACATTTCTTTTGTATAATGTAATGAGATAAATATGCGATCAAGTCAGGTCGTGAATAATTAGACTTCACCAATTATTGTTGAACATATTGGTGATGTAGATCCAAAACCAGAATCCGAAGTGGTGAGAATGAGTCAAATCAGAATTTTGTCAAACACACCCCCTCGTTTGGGCGTTATTTAGTGCTTCCCAACTGTTCCACCTTATCCTGAGATATTAGCCTTGAGGAAACATATCCTCAACCAAAATTTGATCTTTTAGGGAAAATGCAAATCCCATTTGTCAAAATTCCATTACTCCAAGCTATGAAGGATGTACCTATTTATGCTAAGACAATTATAGAATAATGTTCTAAGAAACCTTGAAAGAAAACAAAGGATCCACTTACCATTCATGTTATGGGGAAGCTATTAGACATTAACATGGGAAAATGTGTGGCTATGAAATATGGAGTTCCAAGGAAGCCAATTCTGACAATGCAGATTAATGGGGTTGACATCCCAAATGTAATGGTAGATTTGGGGGCTACAATTAATGTTATCACATCTGAAACTATAATCATGTTAGGTCTACGAAATCTAAAACCAACTCCTAATGTCTCAGAATTAGCAGATAAATCTGTAATAAGTCCTATAGGAAAATCAGAAGACGTAACCATTTCAGTAGACTGATGGTGTTATCCCGTTGATATTTTGGTATCACATACACAATCCCCAGCTAGTGATGAGCCTCTGATTTTAAGAGGACCTCAGCTAGAAGCTGAACACACCTATATCGGATGTTGGCTAAGAAATATTGTGATATCTAAAGGGGAAAATAAAAAGAACCTTATTCTTTACCCCGCTGCGGAACCAAGTTCATCAGGTAAAACTAAATTTAAACAAAATTCCCTACCTTTAGAAGGGCTTGAAGCTGAAAGTGAGGAAACCAGATCAATCCTTACTATTAGCCAAGCCCTCTTTTTAAAAAAAGAAATGGAAGATGATACTATTAATACTTTTATCAGTAGCCCCTAGGCCATTTCTGATACAACTAGTCAATTTCTAGAATATTTTATGAGCTATGAAATGCATGAAACTATTGAATCAGGAATTGAAGACAAAGATATTCTTGTAATTGAAACCTCTGGCAATATCCCTATAGAAAATGAGCCAGGGAAGACATTGAATATTAACCTGAATCTTTCACCATCCTAGATTGAACATGTCTTGAAAGTCCTTCATGAAGATAAGGAGGAATTTACATGGGATTATAAAGATATGAAGGGTGCCCTTGCTGATTTATGCCCTCATTATATATCCATTAAAGAAGATTGTTGGCTTGTGAGACAACCCGAGAGAAGAATGAACCTTACCCTAAAAAACATTGTTAAAGAGGAACTTTAGAAGTTACTAGATGTAGGGTTTATTTACCCTATCTCGAATAGCCAATGGGTGTCTACGTTATTTATTGTTCCTAAAAAGAATGGTAACTTGTGGATTTGTGTGGACTATAGGGAGTTGAACAAAGAAACCATGAAGGATCATTTTCCCTTACCCTTTATTAACCAAGTCCTTGATTCCCTAGCTAGGAAGAAGGTCTTTTCCTTGTTGGATGGGTTTAGTGGGTATTACCAAATCCGAATATCTCCTGTGGATAAGGATAAAACCAATTTTACATGCCCTTGTGGGGCTTTCACATACCAGGTCCTCCCATTTGGTATTTTTAATAAGCCTTCTACCTTCCAAAGGGCAATGTTAGGGATTTTCTCTGATCTAGTCGATGACAGTGTCAATATTTATATGGATGATTTCATACCATATGGGGATCATTTGAAGAAGGGTTGGAAAACATGGAGAAGGTGCTTAAAATATGCATACAAATGCATGTTTCTCTAAGTATAGTTAAGTGTCATATGATGAGAAAAGAGGGTATAGTGTTGGGACACTTGTTTTTAGCTATTGGAATTCATGTTGATTCGACTAAGGTAGAGGTAATATTGAATTTTCCTGTACCAAAGACACCGACGTAGGTACATAGTTTTCTTAGTTGTTCTGGCGATTATAGATGTTTTATAGAAATTTTTTCTAGGATAGAATTCCC
>APFE030645559.1:7808-48410 GCA_000404065.3 Pinus taeda
GGGGTCGTAACTTTGGCATACGATCTCTGTTTGACGCGTATGATAGCTCGTTAGAAAGATCTATCCGAGAACTACCACTTTGGGAAGGGAAACATCGGTTCATGGACCCATGTTGCCCCCAAATTTCCCAAAAAAACGTCGTTTAGGGCCTCAAAACGGCTCCGGAAGTTCAGGACCCGAAAAAACTGCTAAAAATAGTAAATTGTGCTACAATTACGGAAACTGAAAAACTGAAAGAGACAGTTGCGGGGGTCCAAATGGGATAGGTGGGTGGCCACCAACATCCACCTGGATCAAGCAAGCATTATATAGTGTTGAGTATGGAAATGCATCAAAGTGTGATGTTGAATTCTTGTATGTGAAAAGAATATGTATACAGAGTTTTTAAGATAAACTGATTTGAGAACTATACCCTACTTTTATGTTGAACCATTTTAGTTTATATTTCTATTAATCATAATACCTTTGGTGTAGCTTGTGTCAAACCGATATACTTGTTTTGAATGATACATTTGAAAATAAAAATTACAGATCCTAAACAAAGATATTCAATTGGTACAAATGATGTGCAGGCATTGCAAAGTTCCATATTCCAAATGGTTGTTTGATTATTTTTCCAAATAAAAGCATCATATGCAATGTAGTGTCCTTGTTCTTAAGAGTAGATAATTAATTCCAATTTGCAATCACAAAGGATGATCCAGTTTTATGTTGCCTTCCCATGCCATGACTGGCTATAGTTTTTGGACTAGGTAAAGAACCTATTACAAAACAAAAGTATCTTATGAACTGCAGTGTCCATCTTCACAAAAGCACATACAACAAATCATAGCTGTAGGTTATGATATCTGTAATGTGTGCATATGGATGCCTACGTATTTTCAGGTGATAAACAAGTAGTGCATGTTTGGAGAATGTAGTACAAGTATTAGAATTAACTTTTTTTATTTGAACATAGAATTACTATTTTTTATTTCAACATCGGTGAAGGTAGGTAGATTAGTTTGAAGGAAAAACATGAAAATAGGAGTGATATAAAATGAATAGATTAGCAAGCAAGAGATCAATGTATAGCATGTAGACAACGAATGAGAAACATATGTAGTAACTCTTTACAAAGCCTAATATCTATATTATTAAAATGTAAATGGCAAACATACATATTTTGGAATGACTGGAAGAGAGTATTTGAAGTGAAAGCTACAGTTTGCATCATAATAATATGGGTGTGTAATTTACAACAATATCAGACAATGAATGTGCGGAAATGATTGTTTATGTACAAGTAGGCGTGTTCCAAGAGACTGAAAGAGCAATTCACAGGCGGCGAACAATAGGCTGTTTTGAAGTGGACAATGCTTGAATGTCAATGAGTGCTTCCTTGCATGCAGAGGCAGATTTAATTTCTTCTGAATTTACCAATATTGGTTGCAAGCGTTGAACACCGTTGAAGCAGTTTGATTTAATGGAAAGTGTTAGTTGGAAACGTTATCCTAAGATTCGGCCACAAATTTCCTGCATATCAGTTGGTTCAATAGAAAGAAGGAACAAGTCTTTTGCTGTGATGCCCATGAGTTCGTTTCCTGCATCATTGAAAACTGTGACATTCTGCAGACTCCTGGTGTGGTCATGTAGTTCAATCTTAAGTTTGTACCGGTATTCACATTCTGGGAAGGAACCGTTACATTTTGTACAATGCCAAAGATTGTTAGAATGCTCCACAACCTTCTTCATGCATTGTTTTCCATTGAAATCTAATGGACATGCTAGAAAGTAGAAGTCGTCCATATGAAGAGCAGTAATTGTTGCTCGAACTGAAACCCAGATTTCTTTATCGGAAATTTGCATGCTGGCAATTTCAGAAAGCGTCTTTCGTGGTAGAGCACGTTTCGAAGCAACACCATAATTCCTACTCAAAGATGGAGAAGAGGAGCTGTAACCTATTTCACGGAACCATGCATGTAGTTGGTGGGTTTCTTCAACTTGTGGATTTATTATGAGAGTGCTTGTTGGTATCATCCCTATTGTGGTGCCATTAAAGGCAGATACCCGACCTCCTTTGATTGCAAGGATTGGTGGGTTGTCGAAAGAGTAGAATTCAGAAAGGTTCTGTCCTATATAGTCACAATGGTCTCCCCATAATGTTACATCAATGCTAAAACCCGACTTGTCTTTTAATATTAGTGTTTTCCTTAATGTTTCACTTCCATCTTTCCGTCGAATTGTTGATGCAGGTGAAGTGGAGGTAACAACACCAATGACATCCACATTCATATTTGGAGGTGCATTTTTTACTTCAGCAATAGTCTTGAAGTGAAAGATCTGGTAAGGGAACGTTGGATCATCTGTGGGACATGGATGGATAGTGGAAGCAGCAAACAAGTAAATTTCCCATTTGTTGTTGAGGTGGTTGTAGATTGGATTTTCTTCTTTCACTGTGCCATTTGAAACAATGTATAGCTGCCCAACTTGAATGAGATTGTAAAGAGATTCGGCCAGTGCGGCAAATGCAGAAAGGTGGATCTCCTCCCTATCACAATTGATAAGGTCAAAACCAA
This sequence comes from Pinus taeda, assembly GCA_000404065.3. Lineage (NCBI taxonomy): Eukaryota > Viridiplantae > Streptophyta > Pinopsida > Pinales > Pinaceae > Pinus > Pinus taeda. Next base: position 10,367 of record APFE030645559.1, read on the forward strand.
AAACTTTTCCTGAACCTCGTACATTGGTGTAAGCCTTCAATGATGTTTTTGCCGATGCCCTACCTTGGATTGACCAATATTTTCGGTAAGGGCTGAGTGCCATGAATGGAATTGTTGTAGTTGTTCCTGTAGCTGGTGGAGTAACTACAGAGGGCAAGGTATCTTCAGCTGATGAGGAGCTAGACTGGGATGTACCCGCTTGTGCATGTAGTAGCGTCGATGCGTCCCTCGTCAATGCTGCTGAGCGCAGCACAACTTCAAGCTCAAAAACTCGGATGGACCTTATGTAAACAAATGAGAAATGAATTAATGAAGATTCCATTTTCCTTATTTAAATGCAAGAAGCATTTAGAAGGGAAAAATTAAAAGAGGGTGATTTCAAATGGTGGGTCTGACGAGGAGTTTTGGAGCACTGTGCAAGCTGCTTTTTAAAGTAGAATTATCGAGCCAATTTGGATGTCTCTAGATACAACCTGTGGGCCATATGCAGATGGTAGCAAAGTCTTATGTTGATGTGTTCCATTAGATAGAGTGATATGGAAGTGCGAGGATGTTGTTTTTAATGAGGTTACAAAACCAACATCGATTATCTGAAGCAGTGGTTGAATCTCGGTGCAACCATTCAACAATAGAGGAATGGCATTCGTTGTCAAGGTTGTCTCCATAATATTAATAGGAGGTTTCTTTTTCCTGTGATAGGAGTACCTGCAATGCATCAATTTCACAACAACACAAAATTCTAGTCAAAGAAGATGTGATGTGAATGCGGATTCTAATCTAAGAAGGCTAACTTTTGATGGTGAAACAATAATAAGGGCACAACCTAGATGTGGAGGAGAAAACCCTCTCGTATTAACCACCCAAGGTAGACCACATTAACAAAAGTGCATGTTAATCAGATTCAATATTGTCAAAACATTATTGAAATAGGAACATTTGCCAGCCATTACTGATACTGATCCTTTCTGGAATTATTTGTTCGCACATGACATGTGATCTTATAGGAAAAATCCACACGTTTTTTACACAACGTACAACCCATTAAGAGATGTGTTTAAAGCAAGGCAATTGCCATATATTTCGCTCACGTAATTTACCCTTTGCAGGAATGAAATGGATAGGCCTTCATAGTATTTTTTGCATAATTTATACTTATCTGTGCACTCTAGGGTATGTCTTCCTAAAACTATATATTTCTTGTAAACCTACGCTATATGGTATTAAGAGATGTGTTTCAAGAGATGTGTTGAAATATGGGTAACAGGTTTCAGTCATCAATGTAAAAGAGGCATTCGGTTCCCATATCGAACAAAGCTGAAATAAAAAATATAAAACCCACCATCCAAAGTAAGTATGAGAGTTTTCCTTTACATACACACCCAATAACTCTTGCTCACACTTCTGGTGGGCTCCTCTCCAACTCGAGGAGGAGGGTTCTTCCCAAACAATCAGATTGCTAAGGCTATCGAATGAACACAAAAGGTGAATTTTGAATAGTAATCCTCAATGAAATGGGTGACGATAGTACACTGGATCAATGGGTGAGGGAAAGGAATATGAAGGTAAAATCCTCATTCTGCTATATAATTTCTCTCTCTTGTAATTTATTTTATGTTCTGCTCAGCCTCAAATCATCACTTGTCAAGTGTTATAGCTTTTTTGTGAAAGCCTTTTTTGGAATCTTCCTCCCCAACATCTTGTGATGACTCCTGTGTTAGCACATTGGAGCTCTCAATTGGTAAAAGATGATGCCTTGAGCTCTCAATTGGTAAGAGTTGTTGCATTAATTCAGATTGAATGATGATGGGAAAATAATTTAGAACAGCAACAACATATCAGTCAATAAGCTCTTCTATAATTGGGGAAAGGATGCCTCTTAGAAATTCAAAATAACGTGGCACCATGTTGCAGAATATGAGGAATCGCATAAGCTTTATGTAGGAGTGAAGACTATGATCAATGAGTTCTAAAACTATAAACTTCTAAGGAACCAAGAAAACTCACAAGCCAAAGAACTCCTACATTGTTGACTGCACCTACTTTTTCTTCAATCCACTTAGGTCACACCTTTTAGCTATTTTATTTTTGCTTGAATTACAACGGTATTTTTTTATTACAAAAATAATATATGAAGCAAGGTAAAATCCTCAAGACCAAGTGCCTAATCACACCTTGGGAAATGGAGTCAAGGGAGCATTGATCAAACAGGGAAAGTGCATGCAAATGTAAGGCAATATGGGTTGCTATCCATGGCACAAATCAACCAGTTTGCTAATTTTCATTACAGAAAATTACCTTCGAAGGCTACAGGGGCCATACCTAAGCATTTGTCATGAATGTCTCATTATGTTAACCTAGTGAGAAATTGGTTTATTATTGCAAACAAGTGATTTTATTATCTCTACCCACATTGCACACACAGGAATTCTGAAAATTTATTACAGTAATTAATGAACTTGTATTAGTTCAGAAATCTAAAAAGTATATGCCCATCAAAGGGCATCTCGTGAGATTGAACCACTGTGTATTACTGTCTAAGTTGCATAAAAACAATCTGGATACAAATCCATTGGATATTTTCGAAGTTCCTTCCATGAATATGCCTAAATCCTATGCTCCCTTTATTTTGCAACATATTTAGTTAATGGCTAAATCAGTCTATCTTAACGCACTTGTTTTCTACTGAAATATTCAGTCGATAATATTCTTGATTGGTTCCAGTTTGAATCATGCTACTCTTGGGACTCGGGCAGACTACAGTGCCAGAGAGAAGAGACCAGGTATCGAACCTGGATCTGTCCAAAGTGAATGCTCCATTTCTCCTACCACTAGACCACATCCTAGCTAACTTAACAAAATTTTTATAATGAACTGTAAACAATTGATAGTAAATTGGAAGGCACTTTAAGAAACAAGAGAAAGCACAAAAGTAGTTCGGAATCATTTTTGACTGATAGAAACAGAGCTCTTTATAACGCTATGAATACTCAAAAGTCACAAGTTGACTCGGCTCTCTGAATTGGCAAGCGGTGTCAAAACTCCTGCTTAAAATCGGTTAGACTCAGTTTTGGTCAATAAGGTGGTGGAGTTTTACCAAGTTTGACGAAATTATGTTCCCTGAATTTTTTAATAAACGTGCCCTAAACTACCAAATATTTTCACTATTTTCGAAGCAATACAATGAAATGTAACCAACTTACAATACTCAAAAGATCCACTTCAGCTGAGATGCTACATGTGAAGGTATCTATTCCACTATATGTTTTCTACTGAAATATTCAGTCAATAATATTCTTGATTGGTTCCAGTTTGAATCATGCTACTCTTGGGACTCGGGAAGACTACAGTGCCAGAGAGAAGAGACCAGGTATCGAACCTGGGTCTGTCTAAAGTGAATGCTCCATTTCTCCTACCGCTAGACCACATCCTAGCTAACTTAACAAACTTTTTATAATGAACTGTAAACAATTGATAGTAAATCGGAAGGCACTTTAAGAAACAGGAGAAAGCACAAAAGTAGTTCGGAATAAGTTTTGACTGATAGAAACAGAGCTCTTTATAACGCTATGAATACTCAAAAGTCACAAGTTGACTTGGCTCTCCGAATTGGCAAGCGGTGTCAAAACTCCTGCTTAAAATCGGTCAGACTCAGTTTTGGTCAATAAGGTGGTGGAGTTTTACCAAGTTTGATGAAATTATGTTCCCTGAATTTTTTAATAAACGTGCCCTAAACTACCAGATATTTTCACTATTTTCGAAGCAATACAATGAAATGTAACCAACTTACAATACTCAAAAGATCCACTTCAGCTCAGATGCTACATGTGAAGGTATCTATTCCACTATATTCATGTCATAGGTGAAGGGATTTCTTCTATGGATTTACCAAAGACTTGCAATTGGCCTCAACCCTATTAAACACTCCACTCATGGACCAGACAGACAAAGAGGGACAAAATGTGTCTTTGAGATTTGGATCAACATAAGATATCTAAACAATGAAATTCGCCAAATGACCTGCAGCTTCCCCAACTGTATAAAAAAATCTGCTCGTACGGACCAGACAAACCTTCAGAGGCAGAACGTGTTTTTGAAGGCTGGAACCTCGGTGGCATATGAAATAACCTATAACTAAAACTCGTTGACACCTATAAAGTATCTTGATTTAACAAATTGCAGGGAATCGCCCTGATAAGTTTCATTAGTTTCGTAAGACGCAAATACAACCCTCTACTGGATTATTGAATGCGCATACTATAATGAAGATTTCAATGTATTTTGCATCTATTCATGTATATTAAGATACCCATCAAAAATTCAAGTATCTAGCGCACCTGGAAGAAATGATATTATGCAGAAGTATCGGCCTAACAACAGCACGGGCTCATGATTCCAGCTCCGTTCTTCGTTTGTGAGATTGTCGAACCAGGCTTCTCTGTCAGTTTGAACACTGCTACACTGTGTGAGATTGATCCAAGCTGTGGGTAGTTTGCGAAATTGATGTCGGTAGGTTGATCCATGAAGGCTGCCAGGAAAACAGCAGAACAGTTGATCATGCATGAAAATCATTTAATAAAAGGTACCAAACAGAACCGCAAAGCACGTGGAGTAAGTAACAGGAAGGAAGGCGGTTGTTGTGTGTTGCTGTGTAGAAGTCATACCAAAAATTGAAAAATCCAGTTGGATGTCGGAGCTAACTCTGAATGAACTCCACCTCCATTACTTTCTTCTCCACATTTAAATCCATCTAATGAATTCCCTCCTTTCGAATGTGCCCCACGCGAAAGTGAAAGCCATCCAATAAAGTTGGGACGCACTCCAACAACTTTCGCTGCCACGATGACTTTCAATCATTTCTTCTGTTTGCCTGGCGACCGCGCATACTTCTAACCGTTGTTTCCTTCATCTTTCCACGACGAAGAGGTGTTATGCCCGCCCGACTCCAGCTGTCAGCACGAGGATGAAGGGGACCCGACGCCACGTGTTAGCCGGAGAACGAAAGGGACGACTAAGGTCCCTTTCAAAGGAAGGCCTATCGGCCTAATTATAAGGAGTACCGTAAAGTCTCAAAGGTTCGTATGAGAGATATGAAATATATATATATATATATATACACGTTGACTTCACTAAGTGTAAAGTCTCTGATTAAAAAGAGTGAATTCTAAAAAAGAAGGGTTTCATTAAAAGAAGATTTCTTTCTATAAAGGCTTTCGAAACTTTATAAATATTTTTTTATAAATATTCTTTTTTTATCTTTTTCTAAAGTTTGTTTTGTTTTTGTTTTCTTTTTTTTAAATAAAAATTTAGGGTTTTATTGAAAGGGGTGTTTTTGAAAAAGTTTATTAAAAGAGATTTTTTTTCATAAAAAGAAATTTGGAAAAAGATAGTTTTCTTGAATTTCTAACCCCAGTTTTTATCGTTTACAAGGAAAAATTATGATGTGCAGGAAATTAAGATTGTGACCACATTGTAGGCATGACCAAGTTGTAGGCTCATGATGTTTGGAATTATGTCAAGTTTGGGTTTTCAGAACCTAAGAATAAAGTAACAAAACGAGCTCTCAACAATATAGAGAGAGAACAATGGAAGAAAGACAAAAAGAAGAATGCACAAGCGTTGCAGCTTATCCAACAAGGAGTGGATCGAGCAGTGTTCCAGAAGATTATGATCACTTCTTTAGCAAAGGTAGCATGGGATACTTTGGCGACAAACTATATAGGTATGTCCAAAGTCAATATTGTTAAGTCTAGGAGAGATTTTGACAGCAAAAGAAGGATACAAAGGACATTGATTCTTTCCTAAATCGGGTTATAACTGTTATAAATTAGTTAAAATTCTATGGTGAGGAGATTAAAGATCAAACAATGGTTAAGAAAGTACTCAGATTTTTGTCTACCAAATTTGATGTTGTGGTAGCAGCCATAGAAGAAGCCAAGGATTTGGCATCATTCACAATTGATGAGCTGATGAGATCACTTCTATCGCATGAAGCAAGAATAGACATAAATAAGGATTCCACTTTAGAGACCGCTTTCAAAATTTAGGTTTCTATTTTAAGAGATAAAGGTCGAGGAAAAAATAGAATGAGAGGTAGAAGACGAAGTGGAAGATATGGTGGTTAGAGAGATGGCCAAGAAGAGCATGAACATGAAAGTGGAAGCAACTACAGAAGCTTCAACAATAATCGAAGAGTTTACAAATCAAAGGTGATATGTTATTAATGCAATAAATTTGGTCAGTATGCTCGTGATTGCAGGAAGAAAATAGTTGATCAAGGGAACCAAAGAGTTAATGTCACTACTGAGATTACTAATTCCATGTTCCTAGCTTCCCATACCATGCATGAACCTTCTTCTAGTGTGTGGTTGTTAGATAGTTGTTGTAGTAACCACATGACATGCAAGGATTTGATTGTAAATTTTGATCAATCTGTGAAAACATAGGTAAAGCTGGGCATTGATAAGACTGTGGAAGTAAATGGAAAAGGAGTGGTCAACATTCTAACCAAGTGGGGGGAGTCGAAGGCAATTTCAAAAGTATATTATGTTCCTATTCTCAAACATAGTTTGTTAAGTGTTGGTCAATTGACACAGAAAGGATACAGAGTTATCTTTCAAGGTCAAGAATGTGTTATATATGACAAGCCCCTAAGCAAGCAGCTCATAGCAAAGGTGTAGATGACGAGGAACAACCTTTTTCCTCGTCAGAAGCCTTTTTATGAATGCGGTCTCTATTTTCTTCATTTTCCATTATTTTCCTTCAATTTCCTCCTCACATGCAACATGTGACCTTTCACCTTCCTTTTCTCCTAATCTCCATTATTTTCATAAATAAATGTGCCAAAAATGTCATTTTTCCTTTCCAAAGCATTAGCCATTGCCTTTGCTAATTTCCTTAGCCATAACAACCAAATGAACAACCCTAGGATGTCCTGCCCAACATTCAGCTTGGATTAACTGTCCCATCGACCATGGTTATTTTTTTAAACTTTTATTAAATGTAATTTTCATGAGGGCTATTACAGATATACTTAAAGGATTGTTCAAGATTTAAACTCATTTCGTTCCATGCAAGGGATAAACGAAGTGGTTTTTTGTTTGTTTGTTTGTTTGTTTGTTTTTTTTTTTTTTTTTTTTTTTTTTCTAAACTTAGTGTCGTCTTTGTCTCGATAAAGCTTAATTAGTCGATCAAAGATTAAATCATTACCAATTAGTGAATGGTGCCTCCAAGAAAATCCAATTTGCAAGATATACATTTCATTAAACAGATAGTAAACATGGAAGCTACAAGTCATGAATGCATATTTGATCATAAAATTTTGAAATTCATCTAAGAATCACCAGGAAGGCTTTATGCCCTCTCTAGCTAGCTGCAATAACACTTTTACATACATGTGTTTATCATCCATCTAGTAATTTATCAAATCATGATTGATGTCCATAACTAGAGCACATCATATAACGAAGTATATAACCATCATATAAACAAAATAGAAACCATGACAAATCATCCATAAGATCACGATAAGAAAATAACTCATATTAGTATATGAAAATGTCAACCAGTTCAGGGATTTCCATGTACCACTTGACTATAAATTGGGCTGAACCAAATCTCTCTTTCAGTCAATCACCCTCGTGCCATATTCCAAGCATGAATTTGGGATTATAAGGGTTAAACCAAAATAGAACCAACCAGGGCTTCCAGAGGCCAATCACGTCAACCCTCAACCATAGTGATCTCACCTATATGGTCCAAAAACCACTTACATCAACCAGATTGGTCTCTACCTAAGCTATCTAGGGCTCCAGGAACTAGTAACTCAAGTCACATCGTCTAGGGAACACAAGTTGTTACAGGGCTCCACAGATCTCCCATCTCAACCCACAACCTCTAGGGAACCCAAGTTGTTTTAGGGATCCATATACTTTGTCCCAACCCACAACCATAGGGAACTTGTGAGCCAATCACAAAACCGAATGGGGAACCCACTACACCATGGATATCCAGGAAATAGCAAGGCAAGGATGAAACCACTGTCAATCCAAGAAATATTACTACAATGTCCATATCCATTATACATGCTAAGGATATAGTAATAGCATACACTATTCTACCTAATAAATCATCTTGTATTCCAATAGATAATGTCGTCATAGGTGTAATGTAAGCTCAATACTTAGATATGCATGTTCCTGCGCTATCTCAATATCATTGAATACACTCTTTCTAGCTTTGATTAGTGAATAGAGTTGGATTAGCTTAAGCTGAGTAATGTATTCACCCTTATCTCTCTTTCATGATTCCCACATATTAGGTACAATGAGAAAAATGATATGGAACTAAAAGCAGATTGGTATAAGAGACCATAACATACCTATGATACCCATCTTAAGCTTAGTAACTATCACTATATCACCTTAGTTAAGTTAGTGGTAAGCTCTATTGAATCTATAAGCTTGTTTATTTTCTAATGACAACACATGACCAAGAAATCACATGCATATTCCATGCATCCAAAAACCAATGAGGAGACCACACATGCAACCTATTACTTGAAAAGTAATCTTGTTGTAGTTGTTGGTCCAACTGTTTCCTTGTGTCTCCTTGCTTGTCCTTTTCTTGCTTCCTCCAAATCCAAGTGAATACTAGAATGCTCCAAGAATTCTCTAAGTGTGCTAGAGTGTTTGAGAGAATGAACAAGAGTTCAACCCAAAACTATCAAAAGAATAGCAACTATTTCTCTAATGATTTTTTATTATTGATGTTTCTATTTTCTTCATTTTTCCTCTAAATTCCCTTGCATGCATATTTTTGTCTATTCGCCATCCTTTTCTCTTATTTTCCTTCATTTCCTTAATTAAATTCCAATTATTGCCTCTTCACCTTTGCCAATTTCCATAGCCATTAATAAGACATAAATGATGTCCACTATAATGTTTTCCAATGATTCAACTTGGAATACGTGTTCTATGACCTTGGTCTTATTTATTTACATGTAAAATCAACCACGGGTTGTTACAACAATAATGAATTAAAGTGCGGTGAATGGTTATCCCTACAATGCACTAAGTTATCAATTTTTTATTTCTAGGGATCCATGTAAGCTTGGAGTTGATTATAGGAATAACAACCAATATCAAACTCCATATTTGGGAGCATCAGTTTAATCATGGGGATATTACAAATACCATATTTGCTATTGTCATTTAGATATTTATGGTGTATAATTTGTTTCCAATAGTTTTTTGATTCAGAGACCAACCTCTAAGATAAATGGCTCCCATTCTTAAGTTCATGAGAAAGGGGTCTCTTATTCCAAAGCCACCTAGAGATTTCAAGTTGAGAATAATTTTCCAATTTAGAAGATGAGATGTCTTGGAATTGGATTTTCCAATTTATAAGATGACATCTCCTGGAATTGGATTTTCCAATTTATAAGATGACATCTCTTGGAATTGGATTTTCCAATTTATAAGATGAGATGTCTTGGAATTGGACTTTCCTCCTTGCCATAAAAAATTCTCGATTTCTTGTGACATAGATAAGTGAACCCTACTGGGGCTAGCAAGGCTAGAAATTAGAGGAGGTTGAGAGAAGAAATAATAGATTTGATCAAAGTAAGATGATTTACTCAGTTTGGCACATGTGCCCCCCATCAAACTTAATGATTGTTAAAATTGGCAACTACGGCCAAACTCCATGTGGGTCATCTTAATTATGGAAGCTGATATTTTTCTTGGACTCCTCTCATCGAGAGGTGTAGGATTGATCTAATGTTCATCGGATTCTGATAAGTATTCATGGATATATGAATTTATTTGAATTATGGGACAATTCGTCAAGGTCGGCCAACAACTAAACTGCCCCCACTTGTTCTCCACGTTTTGGTATAAATACAAGTGCTTTGCAAGTCATTTACACACACAACTCTCTTGAGATTTCTTCTTCTCCACTTGTTTTGGGTTTTAGTGGAAATAAAAATATCTAAGGGATAAATATTATCCTAGAGGATGCTCTAAACGCAGTCCTAGATGATGCCCTAGTAGCTCTACACATGACCTAAATCAATGAAGATGCATTCAACCCTAATCCTATATGTTGTCATGTGAAGTAGACACCCCTAATATAATAGTGCAATGCAAGAGATCCTTGGAGGATTATAGAAACTCGGTCTAGGGAGCAAGGGCATTCTGTTTTGGGTCGCAAGACTAGGGCAACTTCATCTTGAAAGAGGATGCAGCATGGAGCCTTATAGGGATTATTTGAAGGAAAAAATACTCTCGCACGGAGGCTAGGTGGGAAAGGGATAGACTCATGTCTTTTGGGCAGAAATAGGAGGCAAGGAAACTTTGATTTAGTCGTTGTAGGTGATAGCAAGTCACTGTGGTAGGCCGCAGGCCTAACCAACCTAAAACAGGGGTTGTGTATGGAGGTTTTGGGGAATATTTATGCCTAAAACAACAATTGAGAAGCAAAGGATCCTTCCTTGATGATGTTTCAGTGATTGGGTGTAGTTTCGGTGATCGGTTAAGGGCTAGTGCAGCAAGCTACGAAGCCATAACCAATCACATTCTAATAGCAACACAACAACAAACTTGGAGCAGCAATGGGTACATGTTGTATAGTGCAACATAGTGCACATAGGAGCAACAATGCATAGCATGTTGTACAGTGAAACATAGTGCACATAGGAGTAGCAATGCATAGCATGATGTATAATGCAACATAGTGCACACAGTAGTAGTGATGGTGCAACATGGTGTAGATCAGGGTTGCTAGACATTGGTGCAGCAATGGGACGTCATGGTAATGATGGACATATATCAGCAACAAGAATTTATTGCAGCAAAAAGAAGGTATTGCAGCAGCAGGATGATGAGTTACTGCAACACTAGGATGATGAAATATTGCAGCATGCATTTGGGGTGTAGCATAGTGCAGCAATACAGTGATGGGTACAATCATGATTAGTGAAGTATGATGTGATGCAGCACAGTGATGATGGGTGCAACATGGTGCAACACAGTGAGGTACAACATGATGATGAGGTGCAGCACAATGATAGGTGTAGCATGGTGATGGAGTCACCTTCGAGAATCAGTTGAAGCAACATGTCTTCAATTGAGTTCAACTACCTCATGTATCATCTTCATAGAGATGATCTATGCTCTTATTTAGATAAGTCAAAGTGTTGAATTTTGTTGTATATGTACTATCTATCTCTCTCTCTCTGTTGAACTATTGAAGAACATATAAGAAGAATTGATCAAGGGTTTCCTGACATTGGTGTTTGTCCTTGGCTAGCGCCACATCTTGTGTCGTCTTGTCTTGGCTCGTCTTCTGAGATTTATGTTTATGTTCTATTTGCAATTTACTATTATGTTGATGTGATTGCTAATTTCGAAAATATATTAAGCTAACTGTGAAAATTGAAATAAATTTCTCTCAGCATAGAACATACCTAAATTTAACATGGTATCAGAGCTGAGGTGAAGACAAAGCTTAAGTAAGAGTGAAAGAGAAATCACCAAAGAAAGTTGGGAAAGGAAAAAAGGCTCAATGGGTTCCTCATCCTTCTTCAAATTCACCAAGGGTGAAGTAGAAGCAGAGAATAATATTCGAGTGGTGCAACAGAAGAATTTGATGGCCTACCTAAAGATCACTTCAATGGGAAGTGTGGATCTAAGGATGGAAGGAACGGTAGATGCCTTTCTTGCAATAAGTTCAGCCATTATGCAAAGGAGTGTCCGAATGGTAGGGATACATTACTTGATGATGATAACAATCATTCTAGGGAGATATTCAATAATCAGAGGAATGACATGTAATGAAAATGATTAAGGATATAGCTGACTCTTCAAGAAAGCAAGGAACCCTAGGTTCTAAGAATCAAATGTTGTTTTTGATAAGATAAAGAAGCATTACCTTATATTAGCCCTCTCCTTCAGAATCTTTGGGAATCTGGCTTATTGAATGTAGTGCTTCAAGGCACTTTATCGGATAGAAGGGTGCTCTCTCTAATTTGGTAGAGATGGAAACAATCATGGGATTATACTTGGAGTCAATGCCACTTATCCCGGAAAGGGTGTAGGGAATGTTACCTCTAAATTGAATGAGGGTAACTCGATTCATTTAAAATAAGTTCTTTATGTATATGATCTCAAGAAGAACCTGGCGTCTATTTCAATAACGTAAATCAAAGGTTTCAGGGTGGCATTCATCGATGAAAAGGTACATGTTTGAAAATGAAAAGTCACTGTGGTAGGCCGCAGGCCTAACCAACCTAAAACAGGGGTTGTGTAGGGAGGTTTTGGGGAAGATTTATGCCCAAAACAACAATTGAGAAGTAGAGGACCCTTCCTTGATGATGTTTCAGTGATTGGGTGCAGTTTCAGTGATTGGTTAAGGGCTAGTGCAACAACCTATGAAGCCCTAACCAATCACATTCTTAATAGCAACACAACAACAGACTTGGAGCAGCAATGGGTACATGTTGTATAGTGCAGCATAGTGCACATAGGAACAACAATTCATAGCATGTTGTACAGTGAAACATATTACACATAGGAGTAGCAATGCATAGCATGATGTACAATGCAGCATAGTGCACACAGTAGTAGTGATGGTGCAGCATGGTGTAGATCAGGGTTGCTGGACATTGGTGCAAAAATGGGACATCATGGTAATGATGGACATATATCAACAACAAGAATGTATTGCAGCAAAAAGAAATTATTGCAACAACAGGATGATGAGGTACTCCAACACCAGGATAATGAAGTGTTGCAGCATGCATTTGGGGTGCAGCATAGTGCAACAATATAGTGATGGGTACAATCATGATTAGTGAAGTATTATGAGATGCAACATAGCAATGATGGGTGTAGCATGGTGCAGCAGAGTGAGGTACAACATGATGATGAGGTGCATCACAATGATAGGTGCAGCATGGTGATGGAGTCATCATGGAGAATCAGTTGAAGCAACATGTCTTCAATTGAGTTCAACTACCTCATGTATCATCTTCATAGAGATGATCTATGCTCTTATTTAGTAAGTCAAAGTGTTGACTTTTTTTGTATATATACTCTCTCTCTCTCTCTCTCTCTCTCTCTCTCTCTCTCTCTCGCTTTGTTGAACTATTGAAGAACATATAAGAAGAATTGATCAAGGGTTTCCCCACATTGGGGTTTGTCCCTGGCTAGCGCCACATCTTGTGTCCTCTTGTATTGGCTTGTCTTCTGCTATTTATGTTTATTTTCTATCTGCAATTTACTATTATGCTGATGTGATTGCTAATTTCAAAAATACATTGAGCTAACTATGAAAATTGAAATAAATTTCTCTAAGCATAGAATATAACTAAATTTAACATGGTATCAGAGCTGAGGTGAAGACAAAGCCCAAGAAAGAGTGAAAGAGAAACCATCGAAGAAAGTTGGGAAAGGAAAATATGCTCAATGGCTTCCTCATCCCTCTTCAAATTCACCAAGGGTGAAGTCGAAGCAGAGAATAATATTCGAGTGGCGCAACAGAAGCATCTGATGGCCTACCTAAAGATCACTTCAATGGGAAGTGCAGATATAAGGATGGAAGGAACGGTAGATGCCTTTCTTGCAATAAGTTCGGTCATTATGCAAAGGAGCATCCGAATGGTAGGGACACATTACTTGATGATGATAACAATAATTCTAGGGAGATATTCAATGATCAGAGGAATGACATGTAATGCAAATGATTAAGGATATAGCTGACTCTTAAAGAAAGCAAGGAACCCCAGGTACGAAGAATCAAATGTTGTTTTTGATAAGATAAAGAAGCATTATCTTATATTGGTCCTCTCCTTTAGACTCTTTGGGAATCTGGCTTATTGGTCGCAGTGCTTCAAGGCACTTCATCGGATATAAGGGTGCTCTCTATAATTTGGTAGAGATGGAAACAATCATAGGATTATACTTTGAGTCAATGCCACTTATCCCAGAAAGGGTGTAGGGAATGTTACCTCTCAATTGAATGAGGGTAACTCGATTCATTTAAAAGATGTTCTTTATGTACTTGATCTCAAGAAGAACCTGGTGTCCATTTTAGTAATGGAAATCAAAGGTTTCAAGGTGGCATTCATCAATGAAAAGGTACATGTTTGAAAATGGAATTTTCAAAGATGCTTTTACTTATGGGTTCAGGGTTGGAAATTTGAATCAAGTTGCAAGAAGTCCATTGGGGACCATGTCGATTGACACATCTCTTCTATAACACCAGAGGTCTGCTCATTATGGGGCTCTACCCGATGTGAGTCAGATGGTGACAGGGATGCCTGAATTCAAGAAGAGCATGAAGGTACATGTCTAAGATGTACCGAAGGAAAATATTACAAGGGGACCATTCCCCTCATGTAGAAGGTCCACAGGTTTGGAACAACCTGAGGGGTTTGATATCCATGATCGGGAATCTCTCTTATGTGGGTGGAAGAAATCCCTCTATGGTTTGAAGCAAAACACCCCAGGCTTGATATGAGAGGATTGATAGATGTCAGATGAAGCTGAGATTCACTAGGAGTGAAGCTGATCCAAACCATTCCTTGAAGGTTGTGGATGATAGACCTCTCATATTGGCACCTTATGAGGACGACCTCTTCCTGACAGGTGCAAACTTTGTCATTTGCAAAAGTAAGAGGGAGTTGGATTCCAAATTTAGAATGGTAAATTGCAAGCCTGTGACTACTTCGATGGAGCTTAACTTTCAGAAGTTATGTGGTAGTGATGTCGGACCTAATTTGGGAAATTCCTCTGAGTTTCATAAAATTATTCTATCATTAATGTTCTTGGTGAACTCCCATTTGGATATATGTTTTGTAGTTAGCATGTTGAGCTCATATATGGTTGAGCCTCACTGGATTGGTTCCAAGAATCTTCTGAGATATCTACGGGGCACAATCTCTCATGGATTGAGATACACTTCCAGAAATGTGAAGCTGCATGATTATTCGAATGTAGACTGGGTAGGTAGTGTGGAGGATCGGAAGAGAACTTCTGGATGCTGGTTATCTTTGGGTTTTGCTATGATATCCTTGAAGAGTAGGAAGTAGAAGTTGGTTGCTTTAAGCATCGCTAAGACTGAATACATAGCTACAAGTATGATCTCGTGTGAAGCTTCTTGGTTGAGGAAGCTCTTCAATGGTTGACACATGATGGATACCACCGTTATCTTCTGTGACAACCAGAGGGGGATTCGATCATTGAGGAATCCCGTGCGTTATGATCATTCCCGCATATAGACATTAGGTACCACTTTATCTGGGATATGATACATCGATGAGCAAGGAGGCTCCATCGCATTGGGACTGATGTGCAAGTCGCCAACATTCTATCGAATTCGTTGAGAGACCCTCTTATGATGGTCTTGTATGATGCATGCATTGAGCTCTGGGAGCTCCGGGGAGCTTGGGGTACTTCTTGGAGTGACAAGCGACCATAAGGCAGCTCACCCTCCCCCAATAGCACGTTGTGTATAGGGTGAATGGTTCAACCTTCCCTTGTGATACCCCGTGGCAAATTATGGGTAGGATGAGTGGTTCTCCTGCCAAGGCATCCTACCCATCTAGTCTGGGACTCATGGGAAGTACCTCTCATGTGGCCAATGAGTAGGGAAATGAGGATAGGGAACATAGTATTATCGATGGATGCATCGTGTAACTACCATACTCCCTATTCTAGGATGATCGACATTTATATAGGATCAATTGGAATTGAATTTGGGTCAGTAAAAGTGATATAGCTCACTCTCTATTGGAACTAATATGGGATCAGTAAGAGTAGAATTTGGGTCAGTAAAAGTGATATAGCTCACTCTCTCTTGGAATTGATCTGGGATCTGTAAGAGTGGTATGACACACTCTCTGGAACTGACTTTGGGTCAGTAAGATTGATATAGCTCACTCTCCCTTGGAACTGAGCTGACATCAGTAAGAGTGGTATGACACACTCTCTGGAACTGAATTTGGGTCAGTAAGAGTGCTATTGAGCACTCTCTTTATCGGGGACTGACTTCAAGTTAGTAGAGAATGGTATAAGACATTCTCAATCAATTCTTCTTCTTCATGGTTCAGCAGAGTAAAGCAGAGCACATCAAAGCAGCATAGGGAACTGATGGCAGAGATAGTATAGTCTGGTAGATGGATCAACAGATGGAGTTCTCCCTAGTTGAGAGGGAGTCTTAAAATTGGAAAATAGGGCAAAAATCCACCTGGGTCATCTTATTTATGGTAGCTGATGTTTTTCTTGGACTCCTCTGATCGAGAGGTGTAGGATTGATCTAAATATCATCCGATTCCGATAAGTATTCATGGAGATATGAATTTATTTGTGCTATGGGACAATCCGTCAAGGTTGGCAAGCAACTAAATTGCCCCCACTTGTGCTCCATGTTTTGATATAAATACAAGTGCTTTGCAAGTCATTTACACACACAACTCTCTTGAGATTTCTTATTCTCCACTTGTTTTTGGTTTTAGTGGAAAGAATAATATCTAAGGGATAAACGTTGTCCTGGAGGATGTTCTAAACACAGTCCTAAATGGTGCCCTATTAGCTCTACGTATGGCCTAAATCAAGGAAGACACAATCAGCCCTAATCCTATACATTGCCAAGGAAGACAGTGTCATGTGAAGTACACAACCTTGATACTATAGTGCAACACAAGAGCTCCTTGGAGGATTATAGAAACATGGTCTAGGGAGCAAGGGAATTCTGTTTTGGGTCGCAGGACTAGGGAAACTTCAACCTAGAAGAGGAGGCAACGTGGAGCCTTCTAGGCATTGGTTGAAGGGAAAATTATTGTTGCATGGAGGCCAAGTGGGAGAGGGCTGGACGCATGTCTGTTGGGCAGAAATAGGAGGCAAGGAAACTTTGTTTTGGTTTGCTGTAGGTGACAACAAGTCACTGTGGTAGGTCACAGGCCTAACCAACCTAAAATAGGGGATACGTAGGGAGGTTTTGGGGTAGATTTATGACCAAAACAACAACTAAGAAGAAGAGGACCCTTCCTTGATGATGCCACAGTGATTGCGTGCAGTTTCAGTGATTGGTTAAGGGCTAGTGTAGCAAGATACGAAGCCCTAACCAATCACAGTCTTAACAGCAACATAACAACAGAATTGGAGCACCAATGGGTACCTGTTGCACAGTGCAACATAGTGCACATAGGAGCAGCAACGCATAGCATGTTGTATAGTGTAGCATAGTTCACATAGGAGCAGAAATGCATAGCATGATGTATACTACAACATAGTCCACACAATAGTAGTGATGGTGCAACATGGTGTAGATTAGTGTTGCTGGACATTGGTGTAGCAATGGGACAACATGGTAATGATGGACATATAGTAGCAAGAATGTATTGCAGCAGCAAGAAGGTATTGCAACGACAGGATGATGAGGTATTGCAACAATAGGATGGTGAAGTATTACAACATGCATTTGGGGTGAAACATAATGCAATGAAGAGCTCAACATAGTGCAACAGTACAATGATGGGTACAATCATGATTAGTGAAGTATGGTGAGATGCATCATAGTGATGATGGGTGCAGCATGGTGCCACACAGTTAGGTACAACATGATGATGAGGTGTAGCACAATGATAGGTGAAGCATGGTGATGGAGTCACCTTGGAGAATCAGTTGAAGCATCTTTTCTTCAATTGAGTTCAGCTACCTCATGTATCATCTTCTTAGAGATGATATATGCTATTATTTATGTAAGTCAAAGTGATGACTTCTGTTGTATATGTACTATCTCTCTCCCTCTCTCTCTTTGTTGAACTATTGAAGAACATATAAGAAGAATTGATTAAGGGTTTCCCCACATTGGGCTTTGTCCCAAGCTAGCACCACATCTTGTGTCCTCTTGTCTTCTGCGATTTATGTTTATGTTATATCTACAATTTACTATTATACTGATGTGATTGCAAATCTGGAAAACATATTGATCTAATTGTGAGAATTGAAATAAATTGCTCTAAGCATATAACATACCTAAATTTAACAATTATGTTCCAACATTTTTAATAGAAGTGTCCCATAAATTCATCTAGGTCAATTTTTTTATCAAGGTCAAAAGACTATATCACATCCCTTATCTCATTCTCTGTGGTATTATTTGTCATAACTCATTCTCTTCAATTGTGATTATTCTTTGGATGTGCTCCAACAATTCATGTTCCTCCTGAGTTACGTCTTACCTGCTCATGATATAGTGCTTGAAAATATTGAATAGTTGCTTATTTAATTTGATGATATAGTGCTTGAAAGTATTAAATAACTACTTATTTAATTTTATGATAGTAAGAGAGTGATACCATTAACTTCAATTATTATAGCATTATTCCTCCACTTTCTCATCTTGGCTTGTTTATGAAAAATTTAGTGTTTTTGTTTTCGCTAGTTTGTTGATTCGGAGACCAACCTCTAAGCTAGGTGGCTCCCATTCTTAAGTTCATGAGAAAGGGGCCTCTAATTCCAAAGCCACCAAGAGATTTTGGGTTGTGAATAATTTTCCAATTTATAACATGAGATCTCTTGGAATTGGATTTCCTCCTTGCCATAAAAATGTCTATATTTCTTGTGACATAGATAAGTGAATCCCAGTGGGGCTAGAAAAGCTAGAAACTAGAGGAGGTGAGAGAAGCAAGAATACATTTTATCAAAGTAAAATGATTTACTCAGTTTGGCCAATTTCCCCCCCATCAAAATTGATGATGTTCCACATTTTTAATAGAAGTATCCCATAAATCCATCCCAGCCTAATGCTTTATCAAGGTCAAAAGACTATATTACATCCCTTATCTCCTTCTGTGTGGTGTCCTTTGTCATATCTCATTCTCTTCAATATTGATTATTCTTTGGATATGCTCCAAAATTCATGTGTCCCTTGAGTTACCTCTTACCTGCTCATGATATAATGCTTCAAAATATTAAATACTTGCTTATTTAATTTTATGACAGGAAGATAATGAGATACCATTAACTTCAATTATTTTAACATTATTCCTCCACTCTCTCATCTTGGTTTGTCTATGAAAATTCAGTGTTTTTTCTCAACAAATTTCAACCACAAACTTCTTGATTATAGTCTCCCCTTTCTTCTTCTTCTTTTAAAGCTATATGTAGTTTGGGAAATTCTTCCCTTTCTTGATGAATAAGATTTTTAGTGACTCGATAATTCTCTATTTCCCAAAAACTTTCCCAAGGCTTTCCTTGTGCATTCTTATACCTTTGCTTATTTAATTGTAATAGTCTTTCACCTTTTTTTTAGAGTTGTTTCTAATATATTAATTACTAAACTAGGATGTTAAACAATTACTTATGGTTTAGTAATCAAATAAAATATATTGTATAGATAAATATATGGTGTCATTAAATACCCCAATTGATTTAATTGATGGTTGGCATGGTGAATTAAATGGGTGTGGTGGGTTGTCATAATTTGGGGGAAATCGTCAAATCACATTTATAAGATAACATGAGAAAATCATGGTTGGCATGGGGAATTAAATGGGTGTGGTGGGTTGTCATAATTTGGGGGAAATCCTCAAATCACATTTATAAGATAACATGAGAATAAGGGCATGTATTTTTTTTTATTACTTTATGAAATTCAATAACATTTTATTATTTTAAAATATTTTCCCAAAATATCTAGAAGGGAGAGTTTGATAGTTATTAAGGAGTGTGGTTGAGGAAACTTGGAGGAGGGGTAAAGAAACTTCATAAATAGAGAAGAGGAAGGGGGGTTGAGGAGAGGAATAAGTGGATTGGGAGGTTGGATTTTATTGAGAATTTTAATAATTTTGGGAATAAATATTTATAATGATAGTTTTCTTAGAGCATATATGCATTGTCATTCTTGGAGACATGGGCATGGAGGGATAGGAAGCGATAAAAATCTTTTTGAGTTCTATAGACATGGGCGTGAAGGGGTAGGAAGCTTTTGGAGTTTTTTTGGTATATATAAGAATTTGGATAAGCTCCTAATAAATTAGGATGATAATTTTGTTCCATTTAAAGTAAGTAAGAGCAAATCATAGAGAGACCTTCATATTACTTCATTAAAATATTTTACAGTTAATCAACTTCAATAAAACAATAAAATATTTCTATGATATTATATTATATCTAGATGTTGAATTCTTAAACTTAACTTCTTATTTAAATCCTCCTATTAGTTAAATTTTGATTTAGGAATATTATGTTTCCATTTAAATTCGCTTTAGAAAATTAAACAAGTTATGGATTGTTCCAATTTCAAAGAATTTTTTTATGGTAAACCAAAATCTAACAATGTATTTATTATATTTAGTCAATATTATTGAATTTGAATTTAAGTGTTATAATTGAACACATATTTATTCAATAGTACAAAAAATCTAGTCACTTTTAAAGGCATATGCAATCAATTGGTATATTCCTTATCATTGGTG
The DNA here is from genome assembly GCA_000404065.3 of Pinus taeda. Taxonomy (NCBI): domain Eukaryota; kingdom Viridiplantae; phylum Streptophyta; class Pinopsida; order Pinales; family Pinaceae; genus Pinus; species Pinus taeda. Next base: position 30,846 of record APFE030645559.1, read on the forward strand.
GGATTCTTGTTTGAATTGTGAGTAGGACATCTCACCCACCTTACTTTGTTTGAGTTGTCAAATTTTTTGACAATATTAGTTTCCAACATCATTCTTAAAACTTTTTGACAATATTAGTTTCCAAAATCATTCTTGATATCAAAGAGCAGGACATCTCACCCACCTTACTTGGTTTGAGTTGTCCAACTTTTTGAAACTATTAGTTTCCAACATCATTCTTGAAACTTTTTGACAATATTAGTTTCCAAAATCATTCTTGATATCAAAGGTATTAGTTAAATTTGGATTTAGAAATATTGTGTTTCCATTTAAATTCATTTTAGAAAATTAAACAAGTTATGAATTCTTCCAATTTCAAAGAAATTCTTTTATGATAAGCCAAAATGTATTTATTGTATTTAGTCAATATTATTGATTTTGAATTTAAGATTTATAATTAAACACATATTTATTCAATAGTACAAAAAACTAGTCACTTTTAAAGGTATATTCAATCAATGGGTGTATTCCTTATAATGGGTGGGATGTTGGTTTGAATTAAGTAGGACATATCGCTCACCTTGTTGGAGTTGTCAAACTTTTTGAGAATATTAGTTTCCAACATCATGGTTGATATCAAAGGAATTTTAGGTTTATTTTTTTGGTTTTATTCTTGCTATTACAAACTGGAAATATGGAAAACAATTTTTTATTATTTTGGTAGAGCTATTTATTGTTAAATTTTACAGTGATATATATATATATATATATATATATCGATTTCGTAAAAAATTGAAGAAAAACTCAATACTAGGTACAAGTTAAGGGAGTTGTCTATAATGCGACTTTTTGGAGATTCCTGTGACGGAATCCTGGGGAAGAAATTGAGGTTAAATCTTGATTTTTAGCAGTTAAAATGGTTTTTTAAATGCATATTTGGATTTAGCACCTTGAAAAACCCCTGGGAGCCTTTGATTGTGCAGAAACTAGCTATCAAACTTGCGATTCCAATAAATTGCTGCCAGATTTTGACTGAAAAACCTGCGGGAAAGGCTTTCAAAAAGTCTCATTATAGACAACTGCGAGAGTTAATGACGGTCTTACTTATTGGTAGCAATGTAAATATAGAAAACCAAAAATTTATTAACTTGAAGGGGTTTGATTTGAGGTACTTCAATATTTAATTTGAATATTGTAAGAAGATTAAAAATAGGAAAATGATTATCATTTTTGAATACATTTATTTATTTATTTATTTATTTTTTTTTTTTTTTTTTTTTTTTTTTTTTTATAAAATATGTGTATCGTCATGTGAAATTCTAGTTTTTCAAATAATGATATATTATTTTTTTATAAAAAACATAATCTATATTTTTCTTGTTAGCGCTAAAGTTTATTATCCAAAGGATCGAAAAATTGAAAAATTGTAGATAACACATTGCTTTGTGCAACTTTTTTTTTTATATTTTTAATTTTAAATCATTTTCAAATGATTAAAATAATTATATCCTTGAAATTACAAAGGATGGAAAATACAATACTCAGTAGAAGGTTCTTAACATTATCCACCTTGTTTTTGTTTTTAATAGTACTTTATACTTTTTAAAAATTATATTTCATCAACACGTCTAATTAATGATCAATCAAATAGTGATACACATATAAATACAGGAGTGCTATCTCAAAATAGAAAAACTATATTCATCACCTAATCAATTTGATTCAAATCTTTAAACTCATAAAATATAAAAATAAAAATCTAATTAGTGGAAAATGTTTCTTAATTTAACTATAAATCTAATTAAATCTAACAACTTCCTCTAATAGTACTTTATAATTTTTAAAAATTATATTTCATAAACATGTCTAATTAATTGATCAAACAAATAATGATATACATATAAATACAAGAGTGCTATCTCAAAATAGAGAAACTCTATTCATCACTTAATCAATTTGATTCAAATCTTTAAACTCACAAAATATAAAAATAAAAATCTAATTAGTAAAAAATATTTCTTAATTTAACTATAAATCTAATTAAATCTAACAACTTCCTAAAAATTATGAACAAATTTCTACCCAAATTAAAAAACACCAAAAACAAATAAAAGTCATATTCTCTAATATATAAAACATTATTTTTTTATGAACAAATTTCTACCCAAATCAAAAAACACCAAAAACAAATAAAAGTTATATTCTCTAATATATAAAACATTATTTTTTTTTTCTAAATATTCTTTAAATTACATAAAGACATGTCATCATAGAATGAATACTAAGTAAAAGGGCTTAACTTTATCAAATCCTTTTTTTGGATTTTATATCTCGGTTTTCATGTAGTGCTCTATATAATTTTTAGATATAAAGACGATCGAAACTAAACTTTGAGGGATGCAAGTTGATTTAGGTTTCATTTAATTTTTAAATTGCAAATCTCAGTGTTGGATTCACACCGGACCGTATTTCTACCGTGAACCAAAGGCCCCTTGAGCTCGAGTTTTTCGATTATTCGATTAGGAATACGCGCTCTGTGGAATGGTTGCAATTCATGCAACTCCACCGCCAAAATCATTTCGATTACCATTCCCTCTTCGTGGAGACATCTCGCTCTTTTCATGGTTATATTAATCTCGTAATGCCTGCCCTACACCCGTGTCTTTGTGCATGCCCTGCACCCGTGTCGTTGTATTAGGACGTCGGCCCACTGCATCTCATTAAATACGCTGCTACCCTCCTTCGTCACCTTGCATTGTGATTGTGACTCCGGAAATTTTCGGTTTTTCTTTACAATCTGCGAGCAGCAGGGTTTAAACTGTGTACAGAGGCCGGCTATGCATGTGTTTACTTTATTGACAGTGAGTTATGCCGTTCTTTATTTATGTCGCCGAATCTTTCAATTCTGTTACTGATAGATGGTCTTGTTAATCCTGGATGGCTACTAATAGATGGTCTTGTTTCTTCTGATTTTTGATAAATAGTGTCATATTAACTGAGTTCTTGATAAAAAATATCTTACCACCCTTATATTCCCAAGATTTTACAGAGTACGGTATATTGTTCTAGGTTCAACACTGACTGAAATTTTAGGTAGACGTTCTGTGTGTGCATTGTGTCTGAAATTTGAGCCTCCGAGGTCGTGACTCTTGGTCTGTTACAAGATTCATCTCTTTCGTTTGTCACGGGGTTTTGGGGATTTTAATGGAATTTATTGCTAGTTTTTCAGGCATTTCCTTTCAAGGAATTGAACTGTAACTCGAGGCTTGTTTTTGTATTGTGATGGTTCCGAAGTCGTGTTGGGGTTTTTCCTTAATTTTTTTTTTTTTCAAATTATGTATGGCATGTGATGGTGTTGCTCTATCGATAATGACCGCGATTGACAACGTTTTCTTTATGTTAATTATATTTGAATTTTCAGGTTTTCGTTAAGACTGTTGGATCGACATTCCTGTGGTGAAAGGTTGGAAGATATGTTCCAGTTTCTGAATCATTGACAGCAGTTTTGCAGTTTTGCTAGCAAATGCCTCAATCTGAGGAACCTGATCTTTCTAGCCTGTATATTTCAGTCTGTGGAAGAAAGGTTCCACTTTGGCGAAAAGATCTGGCAAAGATGTTCTATTTCCATCAGTCGGGTGGAACTATTGACTTGAAATTTTCGAGGTTGTGGATTTTTGGAAATTATAGGATTTTTGGAAATTATTGGAGTTGTCTATAATGCGACTTTTGAAGATTGGATTGACGGAATCCTCCGGCGGAAGAAATTGAGGTTAGGTTAAATCTTGATTTTTGGACTTTGTCCGGACTTTCTGGTTCCGCGACTAGACTTTCTGAGGTATCCCACGTATCCGACTTTCTGAGGTATCTCACGACTTTCCGGTTCCGCCATTGGAAAAATTGAGGTAGGTGAAATCCTGATTTACAAATCTGGCCTACTGCATTGGAGTGCGACCGGATCCTACTGCATTAGAGTGCAGCTTTCTGGATCGTCGGAATTGATTTATAGGTGAAATCTTGATTATAAATCCCTCTCGAATCGGATTCGCCGTAGTCTAACTTGGCCACAGATTTGCCTCGGATTAGCAGTAGTCTAGCTTGGCCACAAATTTTCAACTTGGCAACAAATTTGCCTCTGAAATTGGAAATCAAATTTCAGGAAATCCTCGAAAGTTTGTTCATTGAAATCTGGTGTTACATTGATATTGTCCTTCGTTTTGGAGTTCGCATATCCTTCGCTGGATCCCATGTTACATTGATACCGTCCTCCCTCTATGATAACACTGTTTGTATTTGATTTCTGTAATGGTGGCATATTGTTGGGGGATGGTATTTTGTCTTTGCTGCTTCTTTCCTCATTGGGAACTCCTTCTACATTAATACCCTCCTCCTCCTATCAATTTTGATAGCACTGTTATCCACCCTGTCAATTTTGATAGCACAGTTATCCACTTTGCAGGTGGTTTTGTGGGCGCTGGACCTTTTCTGTCTGTATTTAATTACTGTAATGGCGACAAATTCACAAATCCATGGGGCATGGGGGGTGGTATTTTTTGTTTGCTGCTTCTTTCCTCTTTGGAGTTGGTTGGGAAAAGTTCTCCATTCCTTTGCTTTCATTGTAAATGTTCCTCTTTGGAGTTAGTTGGGAAATGTTAGATGTCTGGCGGAAGAAAAGTTCTCCATTCGTTTGCTTTCCTGGTAAATGTTCCCCGTCATCTTACCACATCTGCTTTTGAAAGTATTCACCATCAACTTCTGGAATCCAACCCAGTGGACTTTTTCTGCCGTCTCAACGAATTACTTGCATCTGAAGCTTACATGTAATGCTTTGGAAGAATGTGAAAAACTGCTGCCAATTTTCATGTACGATGGCCAGTTCCACAAGATGTTTGATGCCCTACTTACGCAAGATGTATGGTATAGTTTTTATTAAATACATTATCCTTTAATCTAGGCTAGTGCCTTTTTCACTTTTTTTCAATGTACCCAAGATGTATGGTATAGTTTTTGTTAAATACATTATCCTTTAATCTGGGCTAGTGCCTTTTTCACTTACCTTTTTTCAATGTGCTGTCACCGCCCTTTCAATTACTTCCATCACATTTACCATTTATTTATTGTGAATAGAATTCATTAATTAAATTTGTCTGCGAAATATATAAAATGCCTTTGCAACTTAAATGCTCATTGTCATATGGTGTTGTTTATGTTTACCTAGATATTACTGTGGAACTATATAGTCTTTTCATCGTATTACAAAATAGAATAATTTTGATAACTCATACCACGTGTCATAATTAATCATTCCTCTTAACCCATAGTCAAGACATAAATGTAAATGTGGAACTATATAGTCTTTTCATCCTATTACTTTAAATAGAACTATATAGTCTTTTCATCATATTACTTTAAATGTTATGTTAATGTTATTGTAGTGATTTATGTGATTGGGTTCTCTTTTCTTTTATCATTACGTATTATATTACTTTAAATACGTTATATTACTTTAAATGTTTATTGTAGTGATTTATATTATTGGGTTTATATTTTATATTTTGGATCTTTATTTCATTATTATATTATTGGGTTCATATTTTATATTTTGGATCTTTATTTCATTATAATGGTTCCCTGTGCACATCTCTATTTACATTTTTTGTGATATTTCTTAAAATAGATTTATTTTAATTCTTCTTTTTATATATCTTCTTTTACTAGAATATATATGAAATATATATATGTTATTTTTTTTTTTATTTGTATATTTAATATATTATATATATTATATATATATATATATATATTTTTTTTTTCATTTTTTTCTTATTAACAGTGATATTATTAAATTATTTTAATTTCAAATTTGTTTTTCATTTTTCATTTTTTATTTTTTCAGATCAATTATTTTAATTGCAAATTTAATTATTTTAATCACAAATTTAATGAAATATGTGAGTCTAAACTACAACTAAATAGAAACAATATGTGAACACCCAATTAATTTTAAATTTGTTTTTCATTTTTTATTTTTTCAGATTAATTATTTAACAATATGTGAACACCCAATTAATTTTAAATTTGTTTTTCATTTTTTATTTTTCAGATCAATTATTTTAAATTTCAAATTTAATGAAATATGTGAGTCTAAACTACAACTAAATAGAAACAATATGTGAACACCCAATTAATTTTAAAATTGTTTTTCATTTTTTATTTTATTTTAAATTTGGTTTTCATTTTTTATTTTTTCAGATCAATTATTTTAATTCAAATTTCATTTCAAATTTCAAATTTAATGAAATAAGTGAGTCTAAACTACAACTAAATGCAAACAATATTTTAAATTTGGTTTTCATTTTTTATTTTTTCAGATCAATTATTTTAATTCAAATTTCATTTCAAATTTCAAATTTAATGAAATAAGTGAGTCTAAACTACAACTAAATGCAAACAATATGTGAACACCCAATGCACAACATATTCTCTGCAGCATCCAAGTATGAACGACTGTAAATCCCTGTGTAAAATTGCTCTTTCCTTCGAGAGCCTCAATTCTCCGTATCTCAGTTTCAAAGAAACAAGTAAAAACCATGTTCATGATATTTTGACTTTTCTTTTACTCCTACATTCCTGCCATAGAAAAGTCGCCTAGCGAAGCCCCTTGACACTATTCGGACAGAGCAATCACCGTACTTGGCTTACAACGGATTGTTTTTGGTCTGTGCAATCGTCCTTGAAAACGAGTAGTATATTTAAAGCCAAACTCTGGCTTCTACCATGGATTCATGGATTTCATGAGAGTATTTATAATGGCTAATAACCCATTCGCCCTATTATTTTAATATTTCATGATATTTACTATGTCTAATAAACTATGGACTTTTTTATGCTTTTTCTATCGCATCCATTCCTAGATGGACCTATTTTTATCCTTTGTTGCGGCGGCAACCTTGCTAATCTTGGTTCAGCGAACCATCTTGAGCCTTTATATTAAAGATTTTATGGAAGTGACCAGAAATTTTAATGAATGTTGAGAGATTGATGAAGCTTTGAGTTAGGTAAGTTAGGATGTTGAGAGATGTATAAACGAAACAATCTGTTTTTATAACGACTGCGCTATAGGAAATAACAATAGTGATTTTTTTGAATTTAGAAAATCGAGAATAGTTATTTTTCAATTTAGAAAATCGATTATTCCTTTGTTAGTCTAGAATTTAGATAATATTAGAATGCCAGATGTCAACGGAATTTTATATAATATTACAATACGAGATGTCACGGAAAATGCAATCACCCCTAAAACAAACTGAGGTTTGAGTTGGAATTAATTACTATCCATTTCGAATCGGATAGTATAGCTTCCATTAATAATCCAGCCTGTAAGTTGGAAATGTTTTTAAATTTTAATATAAGTAATATATTCGGGGAAATGTTTTTAAATTTAATTTTAATATAAGTAATATATTCCGGAAATCTGCAATCTTGGAAATCTGCAATCCACAATCCACTTAAGCTCGCTCACAGGAAATGAGTCTATATATTCTCTCACACAGAAAATGAGTCCATATATTGGGGAGGGAAATCTGGAATCCACATGAGTCCATATATTGGGGAGGGAAATCTGGAATCCACATGAGTCCATATATTCGGGAGGGAAATCTGCAATCCACTTAAGCTCACATGAGTCCATATATTCGGGAGGGAAATCTGCAATCCACTTAAGCTCACTGGAGGAAATGAGTCCAAGCTCACCGGAAATGAGTCCATATATTCTGGAGGGAAATCTGCAATCCACTTAAGCTCTGCAATCCACTTAAGCTCCAGCCTGCAATCCACTTAAGCTCACTGGAGCTCACTGGAGGAAATGAGTCCAAGCTCACCCGAAATGAGTCCATATATTCGGGAAGGAAATCTGCAATCCACTTAAGCTCTGCAATCCACTTAAGCTCACTGGAGCTCCTCCACTTAAGCTCACTGGAGGAAATGAGTCCAAGCTCACCGGAAATGAGTCCATATATTCGGGAGGGAAATCTGCAATCCACTTAAGCTCACCGGACTCACCAGAAATGAGTCCAAGCTCACGGAAATGAGTCCATATATTCGGGAAATGAGTCCAAGCTCACCGGAAATGAGTCCATATATTCGGGAGGGAAATCTGCAATCCACTTAAGCTCACCGGACTCACCAAAAATGAGTCCAAGCTCACGGGAAATGAGTCCATATATTCGGGAGAGTCCAAGCTCACGGGAAATGAGTCCATATATTCGGGAGAGAAATCTGCAATCCACTTAAACTCACCGGACTCACCTGAAATGAGTCCAAGCTCACGGGAAATGACTCCATATATTCCGGAGACTCCATATATTCCGGAGAGAAATCTGCAATCCACTTAAACTCACTGAACTCAATAGAAATGAGTCCAAGCTCACGGGAAATGAGTCCATATATTCGGGAGAGAAATGAGTCCATATATTCGGGAGAGAAATCTGCAATAGCTCACGGGAAATGAGTCCATATATTCGGGAGAGAAATATGCAATCCACTTAAACTCACCAGAGGAGAATCTGCAAGCTCACCGGAAATCCCAGTTAAGCTCACCGGAGGGAAATCTGCAATCCACTCCGGAGAGGGAAATCTGCAATCCACTCCGGAAATGAAATGAGTCACTTAAGCTCACCGGAAATAATGGAAATGAGTCACTTAACCTCACGGGAAATAATGAGTCACTTAAGCTCACCGGGAAATGAGTCACTTAAGCTCACCGGAAATGAGTCATATCTGGAAATGTTTTTAAATTTTAATATATGATTGCACTTAAGCTCACCGGAAATGAGTCATATCTCAAAATGTATTTAAACCGGAAATGAGTCATATCTGGAAATGTATTTAAATTTTAATATAAGGCATATATTTGGGAATCTGCAACCCACTTAAATTTTAATATAAGTCATATATTCGCGGTGCAACCCACTTAAGCTCACCGGAAATGAGTGATATCTCTGGCCGTTCTATGCGCTATTGAATTCTATTATTGCAGCATGTTGACTCCACGCGAGCCATTTGTTTTTATTGCAGCGTTCTTATTGCAGCTTGTTGACTATGTGCTCTTGAATTGCAGCATGTTGACTCCACGCGAGCCATTTGTTTTTATCTCACAGAAATGTATCCCTTATCAATTCTTTTTTTACCTAAAGTGTGTGTATGTCCTAAAAATAGGTGTTTTAACCTCAGATCATCTCACATAATCGTGAAGTATATTCATATTTCACATAATGGCATAAAAGGTGCCATAATTTCGTTATGGAAATAAGGTCACAAAATTTCTTTTCTTAGACTTTTTTTTTTTTACTTCATTGAAGCTTGGAATAAATACGTCTAGTTTCTAGATTTCATTAAAACGTAGAATAAATACTACCATGGCTTTTGGTTCCTTGAGAGCTTTTAAATTTTATTGGATTTCATTAAAACGTAGAATAAATATTACCACGGCTTTCGGCTTTCGGTTCCTTGAGAGCTTTTAAATTTTATTGGATTTCACTAAAACGTAGAATAAATATTACCATGGCTTTCGGTTTCTTTAGAGATTTTAAGTTTTATTCCAATTCAACTTTAGATTGATCTAAAATTTCAATCTAATTCAACTTTAGATGGATCTAAATTATTGCTTTTTAAAGTTTTTGGCCCATAAATTTTATTGTGAGCTTTTAAATTTCAATTTAATTCAACTTTAGATTGATCTAAAATTTCAATCTAATTCAACTTTAGATGATCTAAATTATTAAAATTTGGCCCTTAAACTCTCACCATGTAAACAAGATATTGTGGAGCCATGGCAGCAGAGGCAGCTAGCACAACAGGCCTTCACAACTCTCTACCACCACTCCATTTTATACTACTTTCCGTTTCTGGCATCAGACCTCATCGAACACTACAACTGGATTTTATTCTCTATATAACATAATGAGCTTTTCTATTTAATAAACAAGTTGCCCCAATTAGAGTGCTGTAAACAAGATATTGGCAACTTTAAATTGATCTAAAACTTCAATTTAAAGTTTACATTGCCAATTTCAGATTGATTTAAAATCTCAATCTGATTCAATTTTAGATTGAGGTTAATTATATTATTTAATCTTTTAAAAATAAAATAAGAAGATATTTACTCTTGAAATTATTCCTGAAGAGGAATTGGCTAAACATAGAGACTCACTAAACATTCTCTAAACATAGAGACTCACTTAGTTTAGTGGTGTTTCATAACTGATAATTACTTTTAGTTCAGTGGTGTTTCAGTTAATTCAATTTAACTGATAATCACTTTTAACTGATAATTACTTTTGAAATTAGTGTTTGAATCAATTCAATTTAACTGATAATTACTTTTGAAAATATTCTTGAATGAAGAGTTTTCTAGAGAGCCTCTTAATTGAGTTTGAGTGATAGAGTGTTTTAGTCAAGTCAAATTTAATTGATAATTACTTTTGAAATTAGTGTTTGAATTGAAATTAGTGTTTGAGTGATAGAGTGTTTTAGTCAATTCAATTTAACTGATAATTACTTTTGAAATTAAATAAGTCAAATTTAACTGATAATTACTTTTGAAATTAGTGTTTGAATCCATTCAATTTGACTGATAATTACTTTTGAAATTAAATTATTCTTGAATGAAGAGTTTTCTAAACATGGAGAGTCACTTAGTTGAGTGATAGAGTGTTTTAGTCAAGTCAAGTCAATTTAACTGAGTGAGTGATTGAGTCCATTCAAGTTAACTTAATTGAGTGATTGAGTTCATTCAAGTTGAGTGAGTGATTGAGTTCATTCAAGTTGAGTGAGTGATTGAGTCCATTCAAGTTAAGTAACTTAATTGAGTGATTGAGTTCATTCAAGTTAAGTGATAGAGGACTTTTAGTGAGTGGTTGCGGTTAATTATGGTTATTTATTCTTCTTAAAAATAAGATAATTATAGTTACTCTTGAAATTATTCTCGAATGAGGAGTTGGTTAAACATAGAGAGTCACTTAATTGAGTGTTGAGTGTTTGGGTGTTGACTCAATTCAACTTAATTGAAGTCAACTTAATTGAGTGATTGAGTTCATTCAAGTTAAGTGATAGACAACTTTTAGTTAAGTTGAAGTCAACTTAATTGAGTGATTGAGTTCATTCAAGTTAAGTGATAGACGACTTTTAGTGTGTGGTTGCTGTTAATTATGGTTATTTATTCTTCTTAAAATTAGATAATGATAATTACTCTTGAAATTATTCTCAAATTATTCTCGAACGAGGAGTTGGTTAAACATAGAGAGTTACTTAATTGAGTGTTGAGTGTTTGGGTGTTGACTCAATTCAACTTAATTGAGTGATTGAGTCCATTCAAATCAAGTACTTTTAATATGTGGTTGCATGTCAAGAATAGGCAAGTGGCTAGTTAAAAAAAGATAAATACCTTTCAACAAGTTGATTGTAAATATATGTTTTGTGTAATCAAGAGCATGTTTTATGTGCGAATTGATCTTTTGTCTCCTCTGACTTTACAACAAATTGGTAGCAGAGTGAGGTTACACACAACGAGGGAGACAGATTAAGGGAAACAGATTAACAGTGACACTTTAAAAAAAATTGGTAGCAGAGTGAGGTTACACACAACGAGGGAGACAGATTAAGGGAAACAGATTAACAGTGATCCCTGTGAAAGGAGAAATCCGTGTGAAAAGAGAAATATATTTTTTCGCTAACACATGCTGCAAGTGAGCATTAACGCGTCTTGCGAATTATCCACAGGGCGTTATAAGGCATTCAGGCTCAAGAGAGAGCGGCGTTAACAATAAAAAATTCAGGCTCGAGAGAGAGCGGCGTTAACAATAAAAAAATTTGCGTAACTGCACAGTGTTACCAGACTAACACGACACTTCGCTTTCGTGAGGGATGTTTGCACGCATTTGAATTAATCAAAAGAACTCGTTAGTGTGAACAATGTGTTAACAAGCACACATTCGAATTAATCAAAAGAACTCGTTAGTGTGAACAATGTGTTAACAATAAAAAAAATTAAGGCTCCAGAGGGAGCGGCGTTAACAATAAAAATTGGTAGCAGAGCGAGGGAGTCGGATTGAAATATATTTTTTGGCGTGGTGTTTGAGCATTAGCACATGCGTTATAAGGAATTCAGGCTCGAGAGGGCGACGTTAACAATAAAAAATTCAGGTCGACAGAGAGAGCGACGTTAACAATAAAAAATTTGCGGACTTTTGGATGTACGCAGATCGACAGTAACTGCACAGTGTTACCAGACTAACGCGGCACTTCGCTTTGTGAGGGACGTTTGCACGCATTCGAATTAATCAAAAGAACCCGTTAGTGTGAACAATGTATTAACAATAAAACAATTCAGGCTCGAGAGAGTGCGGCGTTAACAATAAAAAAATGCGCACTTTTGCATGTGCGCGGATCGACTAGTTACCAGACTAACGCGGCACTTCGCTTTCGTGAGGGACGTTAGCACGCATTGGAATTAATCAAAAGAACTCGTTAGTGTGAACGTTAGTGTGAACAATGTGTTAACGCTGCACAACATTACCATACCAAGCTAATCGTGAGGAACTTTAGCATGCATTCGAATTAATCAAAAGAACCCGTTAGTGTGAACAATGTGTTAACGTTTCAAAGGAGTACCGTAAAGTCTCAAAGTTTCATATGAGAGATATGAGAGGTTTATATACGTTGACTTCACTAAGTGTAAAGTCTCTATTGAAAAGAGAGAATTTTAAAACCAAAGGGTTTCATTAAAAGATCTTTGGCATTAAAAGAAGATTTTTTTATGTAAAGTTTTTGGAAATTTTATAAATATTTTTTTTAGCTTTTTCTAAAGTTTTTTAATATAAAATAAAAAATTAGGGTTTTATTGAAATGGGTGTTTTTGAAAAAGTTTATTAAAATAGATTTTTTCTTGAAAAGAAATTTTGTCCAAAGTCAATATTATTAAGTCTAGGAGAGATTTTGACAGCAAAAGAAGGAGACATAGCACATCGATTCTTTCATAAATTGGGTTATAACTGTCATAAATCAGTTAAAAATTTGTGAGGATATTAAAGATCAAGCAATGGTTAAGAAGGTACTCAGATTTTTGTCTACTAAAATTGATGTTGTGGTAGCAGCCATAGAAGAAGCCAAGGATTTGGCATCATTGACAATTGATGAGCTGATGACATCACTTCTATCGCATGAGGCAAGAATAGACATAAATAAGGATTCCACTTTAGAGACCGCTTTCAAAATTTAGGTTTTTATTTTAAGAGATAAAGGTTGAGGCAAAAGTAAAACGAAAGGCAAAAGACGAAGTGGAAGATATGGTGGTCAAAGAGATGGCCAAGAAGAGCATGAACATGAAAGTGGAAGCAACTACAAAAGATTCAACAATAACCGAAGATTTAACAAATCAAAGGTGAGATGTTATTATTGCAATAAAGTTGGTCACTATGCTTGTGATTGCAGGAAGAAGATAGCTGATCAAGGGAACCAAAGAGATAATGTCACTACTGAGATTACTAACTCCATGTTCCTAGCTTCCCATACCATGCATGAACCTTCTTCTAGTGTGTGGTTGTTAGACAGTTGTTGCAATAACCACATGACAGGAAACAAGGATTTGGTTGCAAATTTCAATCAATTCGTGAAAACAGAGGTAAAGTTGGGCACTGACAAGACTGTGGAAGTAAATGGAAAAGGAGTGGTCAACATTATAACCAAGTGGGGGGAGTCGAAGACAATCTCAGCGGTATATTGTGTTCCTATTCTCAGACATAATTTGTTTAAGTGTTGGTCAATTGACACAAAAAGGATACAGAGTTATCTTTCAAGGTCAAGAATGTGTTATATATGGCAAGCCCCTAAGCAAGTAGCTGATAGCAAAGGTGTAGATGACGAGGAACAACCTTTTTCCTCTAATTATGAATTACAATGATCATGTCAGTTCTTTTATAGTTTCATGTTCTGATGATTAATAGTTATGGCACTTTCAGTTTGGACACTTGCACTTTTATGGTTTAAGATTGTTGCAGCAGAAACAGATGGTCAGAGGATTACCTCCCATCAAAGAATGTACTAGTACTTGTGAATATTGTATCTTGGGAAAGCAATATCGTGAAAGTTTTCCAAAGGGAGTTGCATACAGAGCAAAGAAACCTCTTGAGCTAGTGCATACAAACCTATGTGGACCTATGAGGACACAGTCGATTAGTTGAAGTTGTTACTTCCTTACTTTCATTGATGATTATAATAGAAAGACTTGGGTTTACTTCATCAAGTATAAGTCTAAAACTTTTGCAAATGTTGGACACCTAATCCTAAAGGGTTAGCGTGGAAGCCGAATGGACAAAGCAGTCCAAGGGACCTTAGGATCTGAATCCCAACGGTCACCAAATGTACTATAAATGTATATCAAATTGTTAATAAAATTGTATCGCATACTTTATCTTTCCTGATTGTTCTCCCTCACCATGTGTGTTTAACATGGTATCAGAGCAGGCGAATTCTGGTCCTGCTAATATTTGAGTCACTGTTTGCTTGTGGCCTTTTGTTGTGTTTCTCTCACCAGAGCTATGCATTGACCATTAATGTTATATAGGTCGTGAACTCTCGGTGATATCGCTGGTTGATTAATTCATGTGCTGGTGTTGAATTCATTATATATTTGTGCTGGCATATGTATAATTTTTGGTGCGTTGAATGAATACCACAATGTGTGCGTTAAAAGTCCTGACGCTTTGGCTCTGCCATCCCCGACATTCCTGACTCCGAAGGTCTCTATTTTTGGTCTCTGCCTGACCAGCGCTGTCTAAGATACACTCTGTGCGCTCTCTATAACCGTTTTTGCCATTATTGAGCCTGCGCCTGCCTGTTCTTCTGAATACAATAATCGCCTGACAAATGAAACGTTGGACGTTATAACCTGCCTGAATGGCTTCATCTGATACGAGTCTGCACCCTCCAATCATCAGCACCTCAAGCCTTTTACACCCTTCTGCTAAAGACATAACTGCCTTATTTCCAATTTTCAAGCAATCTGATAGATTCAAGATTTTCAAATGAGGACAAGTCTCTGCAATTTTCATTACTCCAGTGTCCCCGACTTTAACACACTTGTTCATTTCTAGAATCCGTATAGAACGACATCCATGAGCTAGTGGTTAAAGGCCATTGTCAGTAATATTGACGCAGCTCTGCAAACCCAGCTCTTCCAGTTTTGTGCCGTTCTTAGATAGTGCTTGCAAAGACCCATCTGTCACAGATTTGCAGCCATCAAGTCGCAAAGTTGACAAATTTGGAAAGCCCTCAGCAAGGGGCCTTATTCCTTGATCCGTAATTTTTTTGCAGTGCGAAATATCCAAGGAATGCAAATTGGGTAGACCTTTCCCGAGTGCTGTAAGTCCTGCATTAGTAATTCCTTTGCACCCTTGCAGGTTTAGGCTCTGTAAGCACTGGAATTTGGTGGCAATGATGTGAAGATCTTTATCGGAAACCCCTGGATACAAGGATCTCGAAACTGACTGAGAGAAGTCCAAGTCGACCACCCGAGTAAATGGATCCGCGAGGCGTTGCAGCATGTGAGGGCCCGCACGCGCACAAAGGCGTCGCCTTTCGGTGCTCTGCAAGAGCAACCATCGCTTGCAAATGAGCCCATAAGTTTTCTTCTCGCTCACGCCCTCCAGCTTCCCCAAAATTGCCCTTAATCCGTTGTCTGTCAAAACCTCATTAATACACCCTCATTAATACACAATCCATCATTATTAATTTCATGTGACCCCGTCATCTGCATCTGCATCTGTAACCCTCAAGCCTATGGTGGCTTCCAACTTAAACTTTTAATGGATTTGGGAAGTTGACCGGGAGACATCACGTATTCATTCTGTAACCTTTCCAGAGTGTTCGTCAGGGCTTGATCATGGCTGCTGCTTTGCAGAGGAGACAGGAAGTATGATGTTCGCACTTCCATTCACATTTTACCATGCAAGGCTTGCATAAGCTTCCGCACATAAGACCGCAACGACTATGAAGGCAATGTTTCTTGCAGACATTTTTACAAAGAGGGCAGATCAAGAGCAACCGGCCACGCATTGGTGGGCACATGGAAGATCCCTGAGACACCGTTCCTTGCACGGAATGTGTTTAGTACTTTGCCATGATGATCTTCCAAGATGTCTGAAAGACGTTTATGCAAATCTGGTAAATCGACCTCATCATTCTGAGTATCAAGTTTAAGTTGGTGGCGCCGATTGAAGAGTCGGGTCCTTGTTGAGGCCTTGTGTCAACCTTTGTTTTGTTGGTATACATTAAGCACACTCAGAAAATTATCGGCCTAACAGAGTGAGGAATTATTTAAAGAGGCAGAGGAAATTTCAGATTCTAAAAGTATTATTTTGGCTGGGTTTGTTAGCAAAGATTATCTCTTCCAGAAAAAGTAGACTAAATTTTCATTCCATGAGAGGATCAATTCATGAAATATGAATCTTGGCATTGATATCATTCATATAGTATCAACCATTAAGAATTAAAAGTTGTAGTAGGCTTCCTTGAGAGCTGAATTGCCAAAGTATGTACTGTCTAGTAGTCCAGATTGCTGTGTGTTGCCATCTTGTATGTTGTTGGTAAGCAGAAATATATATATATATATGCTGAAGCCTTGTTGAAAGAGTGTTGTTTTGAGTGTGTATACTTCTACAGAACTTTGATGTGGGGTTGAGTGAAGTGTACAACTGACAATGGTCAACTATTTCACTGCTCTAAATTTTCTGCATAAATTTTGAATCCTTTCCTCGTGGCCTCGCGGCCTCTCTCTCTGAATAAACGAGAAACTTGGCATCCAGTTTTGAAATTAAGTGAAGCTGCGCACTGAACATTGTGGAGAACTCATCGTATATTGTGTTGAATTGCTTATAAAAGCGCTGATAAGTTGTGCTTGAATACTCTGCTGTCATAGGGTTGATTTGTGTTCCCTTGCATTGATTATAAGAAGGTCGAGCTGAGTTGTATGAGTTACAAACCAGTGAAACGATGTGCGCCACTGTTTGTACACTGTCATAACATTCACCTGTTTGTGTTGTAAGCTCACTGTGTGCCAATTATATATATATATGCTGTTTCTTTCATGAAACAAGGAGTAGACATTAAAATTGCAGCAGCGGAATTATTAGTTATTTGTGTTAGAAATTATTAAGTTTCCACTATTGGTCAACACTTTTACAACATTTGCCATTTTATTCCAAGGGGATGATAAAGTTCTTATTTCTATCTGCAACGGTACTGTGGACAAACTTTCAGATTTGATATTTTGAAAAGGCTTCTCTGAGTAGTATAATATTGATGCTCTTCTTCCAAGTTACCACAAGTTCATTGAAGCATTGTTTTGAAATGGATCGAATGGATGATGTATTAGAGTTACTGAATACCCTAATACATTCCAATATTGATGGGATGGTAAAAGTTAGCAATGACTCTCTCTCTAATATTCAAACCTGTTTGCAAAATGCACGAGAAAAGATCGATTTTTTGCAGCTTCAATCACAGCTACAGCAAGAAGAACTACAGCAATGGAGT
>APFE030645559.1:49737-67131 GCA_000404065.3 Pinus taeda
CCATCAAAGAACCTTCTAGTACTTGTGAGTGCTGCATCTTGGGGAAGAAACACCGTGAAATTTTTCCAAAGGGAGTTGCATACAGAGAAAAGCAACCTCTTGAGCTAGTGCATAAAGACTTGTGTGGACCTATGAGGACACAGTCAATTGGTAGAAGTTGTTACTTCCTTACTTTCATTGATGACTATAGAAGAAAGACTTGGGTTTACTTCTTGAAGCATAAGTTTGAAAATTTTGCAAAGTTGAGGGAATTCAAAGCCTTCGCAGAGAACCAAAGTGATTGATAGATCAAGGTATTGAGGTCCGATCGTGGTGGAGAATATGATTCAAATGCATTCCGTGGTTACTGTTTGGTCAATTCAATGTCTTTGAATTGTCAATCATAAATTATCAACTGATGAAGTACAGGTGCATAATATGTGCTTAGAAGTTATTCATTAGGTCATTATGTATTTTTTAAGATCTAAACTTAAGATGGAGGTGGTGTCTAACAATTATATTAGTGTCGTAATTCGTAGGGATGTTGGTTAAGTTTCCTAGGATTTAATTTCTATCCAATTAGTTTGTAGATTATGTGAGAATGGTTTTACTTGTATTAGATTGTTTTGGGATTTTATCTTAGATCATTATGTTGTAGCTTCTAATCCTCTAAGTGCAAAAAGAAATTTATTCTATCAACTATGAATAAATATTGTTTAAACTCAGTTGTTTAGGAGAGAACTTCTCACTCTTTTATTAATTCAATTTTCGCTCAAACAAGTAACCCAAGCAACGTCTATATTATGAAGTGAACACACTTCAATTATGCTAGATAATAAGAAAAGGAAAGGACCATGTAGTACCAGGTATATAGAAAATTAGATAATAGTCTTAACTAGGTATAAAACAAATTAAAGTTCTTATGCAAATAAAAATTTACTGGTGAGATGATTATGTTACATTGTCACACAAAACAGAGCAATTAAAGAATTAAAGGAAATCATGTTGTAATTGATTAAAACCTGCCACTCTTTGTAGGGGCCCTCCACATAGCAGTTCAGATCTTCCAAGCAACACAATGCTTGCACACAAAAACCAATTCTATTCACATGAAATTCACAAACTCTTCACAATTATATCATTCAGTGCGCACCGAAATCACAGTGCGCCCATAAGCTTTATAGCAGGTCTCTTGGCATAACTGTATGAATATTTCAAGCCTAATATATCTATCTTATCTAAACTTATATTGCTAAATCGTTGTTTTGCTACTCCGAAAGCAAAATGATAAGGTATCAATCAATCTCGGGTTCTGTTCTTTGTTAATCTGGTGGTTGACTTGGAATTTGAACATGAATGTGATCTCCTACGATTCTTCTAGCAAATAGTTTCAAGGGGATAGGAATGTATCCACGAGGGAGCCATCCTCTATCCATCCACACCTTCCATTACTAACCTGAAACTCTGGAACCTTGTGAACAATGGAGATAGCTATAGAAACTTGGATTAGTTGCGGAAACAGATTGATTCGGGAGCCAATTGCAACTTTAACAAAATAGGGTATAAAGTTAAATATGAACAAGAAGACATATTATTTCATACCTTCATCAAAACCTGGTAGATATGGCTTTATTTAGGTGGTAATTATATAGGAAAAAGAGAGGATCTTTAGGCAAAAAGGATGTCATGGTAGGACAATCTTTGGAATCTACATTCCTCGGACTGGAGAAGTTGTATGTCCTCATACACTTCTTCCTTGTCAATTGCTTGTGCCTCTTGCTTATCATCTGCATGTTTCATTGTTTTCTTCTTCTTGGCAGAGATCAACATTCTAGGCTTCCTCATTAGAATCTTGTACTTTAAACTAATAATTTATCTCTGCATAATTCTATTTTCTTTCTTCAGCTTCTTGTTTTTCTTGTACCACAAGCTTAGATGCAGGATCAGATTGTCACTCTTGGAAATTTGTATCTCATTATGTGTCTTCAAGGCTTGATTTTCATTTTTGAGATACTAATTCAGTGTTTCTAGTTCAAAGATCTCCTGCTTCAAGATGTTTCAGGCTGATTGTTCATTTACCTGACTGCTTCCTTTTCCAGAGCTTTGAATTGTTTCCTTTGTTGTTGTCGCCCTCCTTTCCAGTGACTTCTATATAGTCATATATTTCTTGTTGAGCAGGGTCAATACCCAAACTATGCATTGGGCTTATGGTTCTTGGTGATGATCTTGGTGATAATGTTGGAGAATTTCCAGGGTTTTCAATTGGCTCATCCCCTATTGGCTCAATCTCTATTGGAGTATTCTCTGTTGGCTCACCTTCAGTTGGCTCCTTTTCATTTGGCTCATTTTCCTCAAGATTAATGTATTCTGTAGTTTTTGAGGTTGTTTGTGGAATCGTTCTCAACCTTGTGTTCCTCCTCAACCCTGGAGTTTGTATTTTCTGCACTTTCCTCCTTTTATTCTCTGATTTTTCTTCTAGAGGAGAGGTCTTAGTTTGTGAAAATTATTCTTTACCTGGGCTAGCTTTCTTTCTTCTAAGGTTTCCCTTCTTCATTCTTTGCAACATCTTTACTATAGGTAGTTCTTCTTCTGTTACTTCTGTCTGCGTTTGAGGTGCTTATTCCTTTATCATTTCTATGGTTATCTTTCTCCCACTGAGGGCCCCGCCGCTACTTGGTTTTTTTGGGGATTTTTCCTCAAAGCGGCTCCTTACTAGGAAACTCTCCTAGTCATCCCCTATAATTTGGAGATTAAATTTGACCAATATTTTTACCAGACCATGATGATACAGGGTGTTTTCTATGCATTGTATTTTCTTCTAAACATTTGTAGACATTTTCTTGAGGCTATTTAGAAGGAAATAAGGGAGGCTCATCCGATGATCCTCAAGGAAGTGCATCATCATCCTAACATGATAAAAATACATTTGCCCAAACCTACCCTCACAAGTGATAAAATTCTGAAGCACAAGTAATAAGTTTCTCCATTTGTTTTTAAGAGTAGTGTTGGAAATACCTTTTTTGTAGACCATAGTGTCCATGTTCAGATTCTTGAGGAAGACCTTCCTGTCCTCGCTGTCAATCCCTCTGTTTTTAAATCATTTTTCTCCATTTCTTGGCATCTTTGTAGCCTCGACGATCATAGACTCTGTTACTGTGATCTTTATGTCCCCAATTTCTACTTCAAATCCATCGAATGAGCGTGCAAATGTCTTGGTTACTTCCTTGTGGAAGCCGTTAAATTTCTCAATGAACTGCATCCATTGTCTTCTCTACAGTAAGTCCCTAGTTTGTGGGTACCCCTCGAAGAATTGCTTCCTTGCTAGCTTAGTTCAAACAATTATCCCCATTCCGAAGGGTGCTTTGCCTCGAAGATTGGCTACCCTGAAGGGAAAATAGGACTAGTAGGGTTTGTTAGCTTGCAGAAAGATGGAGTGGCTGCAAAATATTAGAGGGGTGTAAGAATAGGGAAGAACGGATGGGTTATCATAAGGATTATGGGAATGAATCCTATCGCTAGGCGCATTCAAACTTATGATTTGGTAGTTAATTTGGCAGATTTGGCATAAGGTCGTGACATGACTTTTAAAGTGGTGGCATATGATATTTTGTTAGGCATCCATTACCCTTGGGTTATAATGATTGCACTTTAGTACTACATCTTCTTAGTTATACATTCTATATAACCTTCCCTATTGTTAAATTAAAGCAGCATGTACCTTTAATTTTCTGTTGCTAACTTTATTTGTTTTTCTTTGATCTCCTGAAAGTGCCTTGTTGTCAACTATCCTTTAATTCAGATCACCAAGCATCCTTGTAGACTTCAAAATTATTAGGCTGCAGAAATTTGTTTAGCTGCGGAAACTTGTCCAAGCTGCAGAAAGTTGTCCAAGTTGTGGAAAGTTGCTAATTTTGTAGCTTAAGAGAAAGAAGGCTTTGGTAGATGAACTTTATTGTTTTTCTTTTTCTTTTGAAAAGAAAATTTGAAGTGCCAACAAATTGGTTTTCAATTTAATTTTTCTATATAAACATGCCAACAACATGTTGGTTTTCATGTTTATACAATGTTCCTTTTTTTAATATATATATATATATATATATATATATATATATAATATATATATATATATATAATATATATTTATATATATAATTTATTTATTATATTTTTATTATTATTATTAATTTTTTATTTATTGAAGAATAAACTGAATGAAAATTTCTAAGGTGGAAAAGAAGAAGCATTCTTCTTGACCATCTTCAGTTCTAAATTATCTTGAAATATTTTAACAAATTCCTCTCTTGTTAATGATTTCTAATAAAGCTTGAGTCGATTTCCATTTACTAATAGAGGAGTTCTCTCTTCGTCAATAGTCTTGATTCTAACTGCATCATTGTCAAAGACATTCTCAGCCTCATAAGGTCCAAGCCAATGGGTTTGGAATTTCCCTCAAAAAAATTTTAATTTTGAATCAAAGAGCAATTCCCAATCTCCCGGATGAAACTTCCTTTCTTTAACGTACTTACCATGCCATCTTGACCTCTGTTGTTGCACTAATTTGGTCCTCCAGAAGGCCTCTTGTCTGATTTCATCGAGCTCATTTAATTGTGTCATCCTTTGCTTCTGGGCTTCTGACAAGTCAAGATCTAACTAGATTGTTGTCTTATAGGTCTGGATCTAGAACTCTATTGGAAGTAAGACTTGCTTCCCATAAACAAGTTCATAGGAAGTATGCCTTGTAGTATTCCTCCATGTAGTTCTGTAGGCCCATAAGGCTTCTAGAAGCTTTTCCACCCAGTCTTTCTTGTGTAGATGTACAGTCTTGGTAAGGATAGCCTCTATCACCTTATTTGTGGACTCAACTTTTCCATTGGCTTGTGGATGGTATGAAGTTGACTTCTGATGTTTTATCTTGTATTGGTCCACAAGCTTCTGCAATAGTTTGGATGTGAACTATGTCCCTTGATCTGTTACAATTTCTCTTGGAACACCAAAACGAGTAAGAATATCATCAAAAGAAATGAAACTACAATATTTACAGTAGCAAAATGAAGTTCTTTAGCTTCTACCCGTTTAGTGACATAATCAGTACATACCACAATATACTTCTTTTGCTTTGAGGGTGGGCTGATTGGTCCAACAAAATCCAGTGCCCATTTTTCAAATGGTTCGATAAGTACCTGTGGTTGCAGTGGCATCTCATTTGAAAGAGTAGTTTTTCCCATTCTCTGACAACTGTCACATCTTTTAACATATTCCTTTGTGTCCCTGAAAATGGAAGGCCAATAATATCCTAAAAGCAGGATTTTGTAAGAAGTTCTCTTGTCAGAAAAATTTCCTCCACATGGCTCATCGTGACAAGCTTTTAGTATCTCTAGTATTTCATCCTCTCGAACACATCTTCTGATGATGAGGTCTGGTCTTGTCTTGTATAATTCCTCATTTATCCATGAACAGGATGTGGTGCTATTGTGGACTATTCTTCTTTTTTCTCTAGGAGATAAATGAAATGTTATTTTTCGTGTGGCCAAATAGTTAGCAATATATTCATACCAAGGGGATTTAGTAGATGCTGCAAAAAGATATTCATCAGGAAATTTATCTTCTACGGGTTGATCATTGTTTTCATTTTGTATTCTAGATAGAAAATCAACGATTGTGTTATGTTTTCTTGGCCTATCTAGAATGGTTATGTTGAATTCTTGTAAAAGTAGTAGCCATCTAGTTATTCTTCCATTAGTGACTGGTTTATTCATTACGTATCTAATGGAAGAATGATCTGTGTGGACAAAAGTTTCATAGCCATTTATATAATTTCTAAATTTATTAATGGCATGAATTACAACTAAGAACTCCTTTTCAGTTACAGTATAATTTAACTCTGTAGGGGTTAAATTTTTACTAGTATAATAAATGGCATAAGGAGTGAGATTTTTTTGTCCTAAAACAACTCCTAAGGCTGAATCTGAAGCATCTATTGAGATATGGAAAGGTAATTTCCAGTTAGGTCCTTTTAAGATGGGTGCTTCAGAAATTCCTTTTTCAACGTTTCAAAGGTTAACTTGACATTCAGAATCCCAACTGAATTCATAGTCTTTGGTGAGTAATTTAAAGAGTGGGGATGCAATTTTTGTGAAGTTTTATATAAATCTTCTAGAGTATCCAGTAAACCCGAGAAAACTTCTAACATCCTTTTGACAACTTGGAACTGATAACTTAGAAATGACTTCCACCTTAGATGAGTCTGCCTTAATTCCATCTCCAGAAATATGGTGACCTAAAACAATTCCCTCATTAAATATCATGAAACATTTTTCATGGATTAATGAGAGGTTTGTTTCTTGACATCTTATTAATACTTTTTCCAAATTTTCTAGTGCTTCATTCAAAGAATCCCATAGACTGTGAAATCATCCATGTACACTTCCACACAATCATGGAAAAGGTCAAAGAAACTATCGAGGAATTCCCTTTGGAATGTTGGTGGAGCATTACATAACTCAAAGGGAAGTACCCGGTAAGCATAAGTTCCCCATGGACAAGTGAATGTGGTTTGATCCTGATCTTCAAGGGCTACCTGAATCTGGTTGTATCCACTGAGCCCATCCAAAAAGGAAAATTATTTTTTTCCTGCTAAAGTATCTCAGACTTAGCCTATGAACGGTAACAGAAAGTGGTCTTTTAATGTTTCTTTTTTCATTCCCCTGTAATCGATTCATTCTCTCCATTTTCCATTCTTTTTAGGGACGATTACTAGGGGTGAAACCCACTGACTATCAAATATTGGATCGATGAAATTTACATTTAATAATTTCTGCAGTTCTTCATTAACAATTTCTTTTAGATTTGGGTTCATTATTCACTGAGGTTGTCTATCTGGCCTTGCATTCTGTTCAATGTATATATGATGTATGCAAGTTTTAGGATCAATCCCTCTCATATCAGTTCATTCCCATGCAAAAGCAGAAGAATGTTTCTGCAAAATTTCTACCAATTGTTTATTTTGCCTGTCTTCCAAGTTTTCATTGGCATTCAAGGTTTTTCTTGGAAAGATTTCTATCGAGGAATTCCCAAAATTTTCCATGGACAACAATGATACTTGTTTAGATGAGAGATATTCATTTCGACTACGCTCATAATGCGAGGAAGATTCATTATTTTCTAGTAAATTTAAAAGTTGGTCTTCCTCTTTTACTTGTTTAGTGACAAAAATAGGTTGTATATCTTCTCCATCTTCTATCCATTTTTCAATTTTTGTATATATTGGTGTTCTTGCAGGGGGGTATAACGTAAATTTCTTTGTAGAATCTCCATATGAGATAAACATATCACCTGACCTACAACCGATAAAAGCATCAGCTGTAGCCAACCAGGGCCTTCCTAGAATTAATGGGTGTCCTCCTAGATTATTCTTAGGTGTTAAGACCGTGAAATCAACAGGACATTCCCAAGAATCTAAAGATACACAAACATCCTCTAACACACCATCTGGTTTAATAACAAATCTATCTGCTAATTGCAATAAGGTTGGTGTGTATTGAAGGTTAGGAAGCCTAAGTGTGTCCATAACGTGTTTGTTCATTATGTTTATGGCTTCTCCTAGGTCAATCAGTGTGTTTGGTATTTCCGTTCCATTGATGTGAACTTTTTCAAATGGGGCTTCTTGGGTTTAAATATTTTTGAATTGTCGTTTTTCCCATCATAATGTCTGCAATTTTTCCAATTAACTGAATTATTTTTATATCTTTTCTTCTCCTCTCTGATCGTTGTGTACTTAATTACTTAATTTTTTTTGCAAAAAATGGTAATTCTTTTATGGCTTGTAATAAAAGAATCTTAATACAAACATTTCTCAATTCATCCATCATAGTGTAATCAGGAAAGATAATTTGTTTCTCTACTCCATTGATTTTCAAACTTTCTGGGAAAGGTGGTTTAACTGATATCAAGGGTTGTTCTATGATAGGAGCATCTATTGGAATTTCTTCTGTTTTTTTATTTTCTTTTTGAGGGAGAGAAGTCTTCCCTTCTTCTCCCCTTCTTCTGATTGATTTTTATGTTTTTGAAGATTAGATTTTGTTTTTTTAATGACAATAGGAGGGTTTTTTGGTAATACTCTTCCAAACCTTAATTGGACATTGTTTAGGTCTAGTGGGGTTATTACATAAGTTTGAGGATTTTGACCCTCCATATTGTACATTGGTTGTTGTGGCATTTTATTGTTAGGATTTGGAAGTGGTTGAGCGAGTAGTTGATTCAATTTTTGTGGAAATGGTAGGGAAAGTTGCAGATTTTGATTCTGGATTGGGACTGGTGGAAATTGATTAGCTTGAGGAATTTGATTAGATGGGGGTAAGAACTATGGTGGAAGGTAAGATGGCGAGTATTGTTGATATTGAGCATAGGCTCCATACGGATTTTTCCATCCTTGATTCCAAGTTTGTGACTATGCCAGAGCCCAAGGCTGCGAGGCCAAATTCCAATTACTTTGTGAAGACTAGGAAAATTGTTGTGGTCTAAATCCTTGTAATTGATTTGGTTGGGGGTTTTTTGATGGTCTTTTGGCTATAAAGTAGAGAGGGCCTACTGGTTTTGAGATTCCTTCATCATTGAATACAACCTTAAGACCTAGTAAGGATGGAAATTCCTTTGTATCATGATTATCTGCACATATGACACAGGTTTCTATGGCTTTTGAGTCTAAGGGACACGCTCTTAGAGCATGTTTCTTTCGACATTTGAGACAGAAGATAGATAATGCCGTATTTTTCGAATTTTGCTTGTTTTTTATTTTAAGGGTGTCTATCTGTTCACTTAGGCTCCCTAAAATATCTGATTTGAATGTGTCAAGCAAATTTCCTATTTCTTCCCTGCTAACTGTCCTAGTTACAGACTTGTTTATTCTTGACAAGAGAGGGTCTTTAGGAATCTTTGCAACTCGTGCCTTACCCCTTGAGATATGTACACATAAATCACAAATATCTGCAAATGGTAGTTGGGAAATATCTCCTTTTCTAGTTAGGTTAAGGAGATCTATGCATTCATCTTTAACGGCTTTGAGTAAAAGAGATTTTAAGGTTTATTCATCCAAATTATCCATTTTTGCTCTTTTAACATTATAAACAAACCTTTCTACCAATTCTTCAAGATTTTCATCTTCTTTTTGTGTCATTTTGAAGACTTCATCTTTAAGGTTACTAGGCATACAATAATCTCTATATTTACCTAAGAAATCCTCTTTCATTTGTACCTATGTTGTTACAGAATGCACTCCTAGACTCATGAACCATTTTAATGCTAAGTCTTTTAATTTGGTAGGGAAAAATTTCAACTTTTGAGCATCATGCAGATAGTCATATGATCTGCATAATACTTCAAATTCTAAGAGAAATGTCTCCGGATCTTCGTTTCTTTCCTCGTGGAAATTAGGAAGAATCGAGGGTGATATATTTTTCATTGTGAGGGTTGTATCTTCATCAAGAACAGAGAATCTTCAAGGATCTTGATTTCCTCTTCCACTAGCCCCTCCTCTACCTCTACCTCTTCCTCTTCCTCTACCTCCAATCCTATCTTCTTCACCATGGACATTGTGTACTTCTCCTTCCCCTTCTTCAGCCATGATAGGTTCTTCAGAGCTAATATAGTGTTCTTCTAATCTTTTTGGTTACTCTATCAATGGTTACTCAGAATAAGTTTCCAATTCCTCTTTTTCAATACGAATTTCTAATTCTTCTCCCAAAATTTGTTCACCAGTAGGGGATAGAAAGATTAATCCTATACTTGGGGATGTAGGATTTTCTTCAATTAAAAATTCAATAGAAGAAGTAGGTGAAGTTCTGGATTGAATTTCTAATCTGAGCCTTCAGGAATTTTTTTCAACCTATAAATGGAATTCGGGTTTGAGTAGGTGGTGTGCAATCTCGAAATCATTGTGAGGTGAGTGGATTTGTGGGAATTAAACTTCTTCCTCATCCTAAAAATATACCCCTAGAGTCTCTATTCCTATGCATGTTATGTTTTAAATTATTGATGGCTTTTTTTAACTTCTAATTGTACTTCCCTGGAAACGGTGCCAAAATGTTTGGTCAATTCAATGTCCTTGAATTGTCAATCATAAATTGTCAACCAGGGTGCGTAGACTGATGAAGTACAGGTGCACAATATGTGCTTAGAAGTTATTCATTAGGTCATTATTTATTTGTTAAGATATAAACTTAAGATCGAGGTGGTGTCTTTCAATTATATTAGTGTCATAATTCTTAGGGATGTTGGTTAAGTTTCCTAGGAATTAATTTCTATCCAATTAGTTTGTAGATGATGTGAGAATGGTTCTACTTGTCTTTTGGGAAAAAATAGGAGGCAAGGAAACTTTGCTTTGGTTGGTTGTACGTGACAGCAAGTCACTGTGGTAGGCCGCAGGCCTAACCAACCTAAAACAAGGGTTGTGTAGGGAGGTTTTGGGGAAGATTTATGCCCAAAAAAACAATTGAGAAGCAGAGGACCCTTCCTTGATGATGTTGCAGTGATTGGGTGCAGTTTTGGTGATTGGTTAAGGGCTAGTGCAGCAAGCTACGAAGCCCTAACCAATCACATTCTTAATAGCAACACAACAATAAACTTGGAGCAGCAATGGGTACATGTTGTATAGTGCAGCATAGTGCACATAGGAGCAACAATACATAGCATGCTGTACAGTGAAACATAATGCACATAGGAGTAGCAATGCATAGCATGATGTAC
Organism: Pinus taeda; assembly: GCA_000404065.3. Lineage (NCBI taxonomy): Eukaryota > Viridiplantae > Streptophyta > Pinopsida > Pinales > Pinaceae > Pinus > Pinus taeda. Next base: position 60,457 of record APFE030645559.1, read on the forward strand.
AATGCAACATAGTGCACACAGTAGTAGTGATGGTGCAGCATGGTGTAGATCAGGATTTCTGGACATTGGTGCAGCAATGGAACATCATGGTAATGACAGACATATATATGAGCAACAAGAATGTATTGCAAGAAAAAGAAGGTATTGCAGCAGCATGATGATGAGTTACTGCAACACTAGGATGATGAAGTATTGCAGCATGCATTTGGGGTGCAACATAGTGCAACAATATAGTGAGGGGTACAATCATGATTAGTGAAGTATGATGAGATGCAACAAAATGATGATGGGTGCAGCACAGTGAGGTACAACATGATGATGAGGTGCAACACAATGATAGGTGTAGCATGGTGATGGAGTCACCTTGGAGAATCAGTTGAAGCAACATGTCTTCAACTGAGTTCAACTACCTTATGTATCATCTTCGTAGAGATGATCTATGCTCTTATTTAGATAAGTCAAACTGTTGACTTTTGTTGTATATGTACTATCTCTCTCTCTCTCTCTCTGCTGAACTATTGAAGAACATATAAGAAGAATTGATCAAGGGTTTCCCCACATTGGGGTTTGTCCCTGGCTAGCGCCACATCTTGTGTCCTCTTGTCTTGGCTTGTCTTTTGTGATTTATGTTTATGTTCTATCTACAATTTACTATTATGCTGATGTGATTGCTAATTTCGAAAATATATTGAGCTAACTGTGAAAATTGAAATAAATTTCTCTAAGCATAGAACATACCTAAATTTAACATGGTATTAGAGCTAAGGTGAAGACAAAGCCCAAGCAAGAGTGAAAGAGAAATCACCGAAGAAAGTTGGGAAAGGAAAAAAGGCTCAGTGGGTTCCTCATCCCTCTTCAAATTCACCAAGGGTGAAGTCGAAGCAGAGAATAATATTCGAGTGGTGCAGCAGAAGCATATAATGGCCTACCTAAAGATCACTTCACTGGGAAGTGTGGATCTAAGGATGGAAGGAATGGTAGATGCCTTGCTCACAATAAGCTCAGCCATTATGCAAAGGAGTGTCCGAATGGTAGGGACACATTAGTTGACGATATAGCAATCATTCTAGGGAGATATTCAATGATCAGAGGAATGACATGTAATGCAAATGATTAAGGATATAGCTTACTCTTCAAGAAAGAAAGGAACCGCAGGTATGAAGAATCAAATGTTGTTTTTGATAAGATAAAGAAGCATTATCTTATATTGGCCCTCTCCTTCAGACTCTTTGGGAATCTGACTTATTGATTGTAGTGCTTCAAGGCACTTCATCAGATAGAAGGGTGCTCTCTCTAATTTGGTAGAGATGGCAACAATCATGGGATTATACTTGGAGTCAATGCCACTTATCCCGGAAAGGGTGTAGGGAATTTTACCTCTCAACTGAATGAGGGTAACTCGATTCATTTAAAAGAAGTTCTTTATGTACCTAATCTCAAGAAGAACCTAGTGTCCATTTTAGTAATGGAAATAAAAGGTTTCAGGGTGGTGTTCATCGATGAAAAAGTACATGTTTGAAAATGGAATTTTCAAAGATGCTTTTACTCATGGGTTCAGGGTTGGAAATTTGCATCAAGTTGCAAGAAGTCCATTGGGGACCATGTCGATTGACACATCTCTTCTATAACACCAGATGTCTACTCATTAAGGGGCTCTACCCGATGTGAGTCAAATGGTGACAGGGATGCCTGAATTCAAGAAGAGCATGAAGGTACATGTCCAAGATGTACCGAAGGAAAATATTACAAGGGGACCATTCCCCTCATGTAGAAGATCCACAGGTTTGGAACAACCCGAGGGGTTTGATATTCATGATCGAGAATCTCTTTTATGCGGGTGGAAGAAATCCCTCTATGGTTTGAAGCAAAACACCCCGGGCTTGATATGAGAGGATTGATAGATGTCAGATGAAGCTGAGATTCACTGGGAGTGAAGCTGATCAAAACCATTGCTTGAAGGTTGTGGATGATAGACCTCTCATACTGGCACCTTATGAGGACGACCTCTTCCTGACAGGTGCAAACATTCTCATTTGCAAAAGTAAGAGGGAGTTGGATTCTAGATTTGGAATGGTAAACTACAAGCCCGTAACTACTTCGATGGATCTTAACTTTCAGAAGTTATGTGGTAGTGATGCCGGACCTGATTTGGGAAATGCCTTTGAGTTTCATAAATTTATTCTATCATTGATGTTCTTGGTGAACTCCCATCCGGATATATGTTTTGTAGTTAGCATGTTGAGCTCATATATGGTTGAGCCTCACTAGATTGGTGCCAAGAATCTTTCGAGATATCTTCGGGGCACTCTCATGGATTGAGATACACTTCTAGAAATGTGAAGCTGCATGATTATTCGAATGTACACTGGGTAGGCAGTGTGGAGGATCGGAAGAGCACTTCTGGGTGCTGGTTCTCTTTGGGTTTTGCTACAATATCCTGGATGAGTTGGAAGGAGAAGTCGGTTGCTTTAAGCACCGCTGAGACTTAATACATAGCTATGAGTATGATCTCGTGTGAAGCTTCTTGGTTGAGGAAGCTCTTCAATGATTGACACATGATGGATACCATTGTTATCTTCTGTGACAACCAGAGGGGGATTCGATCATTGAGGAATCCCGTGCGTTATGATCAGTCCCGCATATAGGCATCAGATACCACTTTATCTGGGATATGATACATCGATGAGCAAGGAGGCTCCATCGCATTGGGATTGATGTGCATGTCACCAACATTCTATCGAAACCCTAGGGAAAGGTCAAATCTGTGACTTTCTGAGAATGACTTGGAGTCATTGACAGACCTTCTTATGATGGTCCTATATGATGCACGCATTGAGCTCTGGGAGCTCCGGGGGGCTTGGGGTAGTTCTTGGAGCGACAAGCAACCATAAGGCGACTCACCCTCCCCCAATGGCATGCTGTGTATACGGTGAATGGTTCAGCCTTCCCCTGTGATACCCCATGGAAAATTATGGATATGATGAGTGGTTCTCCTACCAAGGCATCCTACCCATCTAGTCTGGGACTCATGGGAAGTACCTCTCATTTGGCCAATGAGTAGGAAAATGAGGATAGGGAACATAGTATTATCGATGGACGCATCGTGTATCTACCATACTCCCTATTCTAGGATGACCGACATTGATCTAAGATCAATTGGAACTGACTTATGGTCAGTAAGAGTGATATAGCTCACTCTCTATTGGAACTGATCTGGGATCAGTAAGAGTAGAATGACACACTCTCTGGAACTGACTTCAGGCCAATTAGAGTGATATAGCTCACTCCCTCTTGGAACTGATCTGGGATCAGTAAGAGTGGTATGACACACTCTCTGGAACTGACTTTGGTTCAGTAAGAGTGATATAGCTCACTCTCTCTTGGAAATAATCTGGCATCAGTAAGAGTGGTATGACACACTCTCTGGAACTGACTTCAAGTCAGTAAGAGTGCTATTCAGCACTCTCTTTATCGAGGACTGACTTCAAGTTAGTAGAGAATGGTATGGGACATTCTCGATCAATTATTCTTCTTCATGGTTCAGTAGAGTAAAGCAGAGTAGAGCAAAGCAGTGTAGGGCACAGATGGCAGAGATAGTATAGTCTGGTAGATGGATCAACAGATGGAGTTCTCCCTAGTTGAGAGGGAGTCTTAAAATTGGCAACTAGGGCCAAACTCCACCAGGGTCATCTTATTTATGGTAGCTGATGTTTTTCTTGGACTCCTCTCATCGAGAGGTGTAGGATTGATCTAAATATCATTCAATTCCAATAAGTATTCATGGAGATATGAATTTATTTGTGTTATGGGACAATCTGTCAAGGTCGGCGAGCAATTAAACTACCCCCACTCGTGCTCCATGTTTTGATATAAATACAAGTGCTTTGAAAGTCATTTACACACACAACTCTCTTAAGATTTCTTATTCTCCACTTGTTTTGGGTTTTAGTGGAAAGAATAATCTCTAAGGGATAAACGTTGTCCTAGAGGATGTTCTAAACACAGTCCTAGATGATGCCCTAGTAGCTCTATGCATGGCCTAAATCAAGGAAGACACAATCAGCCCTAATCCTATACATTGTCAAGGAAGACACTGTCATGTGAAGTACACAACCCTGATACTATAGTGCAACGCAAGAGCTCCTTGGAGGATTATAAAAACGCGGTCTAGGGAGAAAGGGAATTTTGTTTTGGGTCACAGGACTAGGGAAACTTCAACCTAGAAGAGGAGGCAACATGGAGCCTTCTAGGCATTAGTTGAAGGGAAAAATATTGTTGCATGGAGGCCGAGTGGGAGAGGGCTAGACGCATGTCTATTGGGTAGAAATAGGATGAAAGGAAACTTTGTTTTGGTTGGCTGTAAGTGACAACAAGTCACTGTGGTAGGCCGCAGGCCTAACCAATCTAAAATAGGGGCTGTGTAGGGAGGTTTTGGGGTAGATTTATGACCAAAAAAACAACTGAGAAGAAGAGGACCCTTCCTTGATGATGCCGCAATGATGGGGTGCAGTTTCAGTGATTGGTTAATTGCTAGTGTAGCAAGATACGAAGCCCTAACCAATCACAGTCTTAACAATAGCATAACAACATACTTGGAGCACCAATGGGTACCTATTGTACGGTGCAGCATAGTGCACATAGGAGCAACAATGCATAGCATGTTGTATAGTGTAGCATACTGCACATAGGAGTAGAAATGCATAGCATGATGTATAGTGCAACATAGTGCACACGGTAGTAGTGATGGTGCAACATGGTGTAGATCAGCATTGCTCGACATTTGTGTAGCAATGGACAACATGGTAATGATGGACATATAGTAGCAGCAAGAATGTATTGCAGCACGAAGAAGGTATTGTAGCAACAGGATGATGAGGTATTGCAACAATAGGATGATGAAGTATTGCAACATGCATTTGGGGTGCAACATAGTGCAATGGAGAGCTCAACATAGTGCAACAGTACAATGATGGGTACAATCATGATTAGTGAAGTATGATGAGATGCATCATAGTGATGATGGGTGCAGCATGGTGCAACACAGTTAGGTACAACATGATGATGAGGTGTAGCACAATGTTAGGTGAAGCATGGTGATGGCATCACCTTGGAGAATCAGTTGAAGCATCATGTCTTCAATTGAGTTCAACTACCTCCTGTATCATCTTCTTAGAGATGATCTATGCTCTTATTTATGTAAGTCAAAGTGTTGACTTATATTGTATATGTTAGGATATTCCGACACATAGGAAATAGTTAAGTTCAACTTGGTCTAGTATAGAGTTAGGTATAGAGTTAGGTAAAGTGTGTTTCCTTACCGTTGTACATTTTGTAACTTACAATCCGACGGTCACGATATGTAGTGGTCCGACGGTTCATTCTCTCCTCGGTATTACCGACACTTGATATGTGGCTTGACACCCGATTGGTCCATGAATTCTATTTAAAGCGCATGGAGGGTCATTTGTAGGTTAACCGTGCATGAGAGAAGCTTATGTAAATTTTCATTCTTTTATTAATAAATTGCCTGGAGTAGCCACGTTGGCCCAGGCCGTGGGCTGTTTCCCTCTTTGAGGGTTTTAACCACATCAAAATACTGGTGTATTGATCTGTGATCTGTTTGTGAGCGATGTCCTTTTGGTGTTATGTCTGAGGAACTTACCCTGCAAATTCCTACATGGTATCAGAGCTATTTGAGGGCCGCGTCCGTTGGTGATCCAAATCTGAAGCCGGTAGAACTGCATGCGGCTGTCCTTTCCTAGATCTACTGTTTCTGTCTGCTTTCAGGCCGAGAGGACTGCTCTGTTGTGTTCGAGGCATCTGTTCCAGTGAGGAACCCCTTTCGTTTCACGCGAAAAGGTTTCCGGTAGCCCTATCTGCGTCATTTTTAAGATCTGGAGGTATACAGTCTTTATTTTCAGTTTACTGTTATTTTCTCTCTGGTTATTTCGGTTTCAGTTTATTTAGTTTTTTTAACCGGATCTATACCTTTCATTTCTGTGTATGCTCTTTTCCCTGCGACTCTGTGCGATCTGGGAAAATTAGAAACAGAAAGGAAGAATTTTTTCTCATGCGTATGCTCTTTTCTCTGCACCTTAGTGTGATCTCGTCGGAAAATCAGAAACATTGAGAAAAATATTTAGTTTTTTGGCTAAAGCTAATTTTTTTTAAATATTTAGCTTTTTGGTAAAGCTAACTTCGAGCCATAAGGTTCGTTTTTCTTTGCATGTCCGTGTTGGGTTTTGTGTTTTGTGTTTTGTAGGGAAAAAGAGGTTTCTCAAGGCAAGCACGCAACTCAAAGCCCCCCTCTCTCTCTCTCTCTCTCTCTCTCTCCTCTCTCTCTAAAATTTTTTGTATAGATCAATTGGTTCAAAGCTATTTTAAGAGAGTAGAGGTCTTGGGTTCAAATCTCCATTTTGTGGGGGCGTTTTTTTTCATTACCGCACATTCGCGCACTTTGCCGACGACTTCAACAATTTTTTTTCAAAAAGCCATAACTTCTTCATCCGGAAGCCTTTTTCAGAGCCGTTGTTTTTAAAACAACCTAAGTTTTCGAGATCTATCCATTGGAACACTTACTTTCAGCATCTTCAGCTTCAGGTTTTTTTAAAATGGAAAGTCCATGCCAAGTCATTCTTGACAGCACTAACTACTTCCAATGGGCATCCTACATGG
>APFE030645559.1:95122-105918 GCA_000404065.3 Pinus taeda
TATAGGAGTATAAGGAGTCACAATATAACCCAACCGACCTAACAATAATAATATAAAGGCACAAAAATAACAATAGAGGGATTGTATGGGGTACAATAATAACAATATGGGGACGGTAGGGGCACAACAATATTAATAAGGGATATAACTACAATAGTAATGGGGTAATCACTAATATTGTAGGGACCTAACACCCACAATATTTAGTAGTAGGAGGAGCAATGTTAGATGACACAGTTAGTTCTAGAGTAACAACTGTAGTCAGATGCTGAGGAGTGCAAAGTAGTGTTGATAACAGAGCAAGAGGCTTAGCGCAGAGTAGTGTTGATAACAGAGCAAGAGGTTCAGTGCAGAGTCAACAACAATGCATATTTCCCAATGGACAGAGTAGAGGCTAGTAGCAGTTAGAGACTCAGGAGACAGTTGCGGTACAGAGACAGTTGATTCAATATCTTGGATGCTTCTTAGTTACAGTAGTTGCAGTAGCAACAATAATAATTGAGGAGTGTTAGTGGGGTTGCAGTGGATATGCAAAGTTGGCAAGAGTAGAGGTTGTAAATTGCAGTGTCAACAACAACATAGATGCAACATGGTTCAACTACAGCGAATGACAGATGAATTAGAGTTAGTGCAATAGTTAATGGATATTGGCAGGCATCTACAATTGTTAGACATCAACGACGTGATGGGAGGATGATGTTGAGACGAGGTGTTGTGGCAGATTGTGTAGCACTAGAGAGAACACCTTCCTTGCTAAGAGGGAGTGTTAGTTTTTGTAGCATCAAATGGTGTCCTAGTCTCAAAATTTTGTGGAGCGATTTAAACATAAGAGTTCTTCAAAACCCAGAAATTGTTTATGGAAATTCCACCTAGAGATAGCTAAATTAAATTAATTGACCATCATTTAAATTTTTCGTAAGTCTAACTTAGGAAAACTGGTTAATTAATAGTAATCAATTGAGAAAAGTGATAATTCTCTAGAAATTCTTACGGATAAACTTGGAGATCATCTCAGCCATTGATTAATTTTAATCTTGGCCGTTGGAGTCCAAACTGGACATTATAAGAGGAGGTCAATGGGTAGATGAAGAACACATTAGTGTAGAAACTTAATGATCTAGACAGTTCGATTTTCCAGTGCAAGTAATTCAGCAAGAGAAATCGAGTCAGAGGTTGAGTAGCAAGTGACAGAGGGACAACATAGTAGATTTCTGGAGGAATTTCTAGTTCTGGAAGGGTCAGAAGAGGAGGCTAAAATTATTCGCCATGAAGCTGATCTGGGGCTACGCAGAGCCTCAATTTGAGCAGTTCTATTTAGCTGTGGGGAAGCTTGATTAAGCATCCAGAGGCTGGGGAAGTTTTCCGAAGTGTTGGAGAGTGACTTCCAGTAGTAGATACAGTCAAAATGACTTGTTGTGAGAGGGTTTGTCAGCCACACTTGTGGACCTGTGCAGACGCAACGTGGAAGGGTCTGCGGAGAGGTTGGACGACTAGCCTTTCAAAGGGAGTTTGTTGCCGGGATTGCTTGGAGACGAGGGTAAATTCTCTCAGATATTTTTGCTAGTATTTTCTCTATAGGATTTACCAGTTTTCGCCCTCCAGATTGTACTTGAAATTTCTGTTGCTGTATAATAATAAAAAACCATCACTGCTGCACCGGTTTTCCCACATTGGGTTTTTCCGGGGATAATTGTCCAAAAATAACAATGCTATAATTTTTGTGTGTGCTAGCATTTCTCAGTTTCCAGTATTTTTATTTCCACAACATTTATTTTATTTGGTGAAGAAATTGCATTATGATTAATTCGATATTAATTAGAAAATTAATAAATTGTTAATCAATTCGGAGACTTAATTCTAGTTGTTGCATTTCAAGGAATTTTCACACCATATTCTAACCATAACAATCCAGAGCTATGTTGTTAAAATTGGCAACTAGGGTCAAACTCCATGTGGGTCAGCTTATTTATGGCAGTTGATATTTTTATTGGATCCCTCTCATCGAGAGGTGTAGGATTGATCCAAAGATCATCCGATTCCGATAAGTATTTATGGAGATATGAATTTATTTTGATCATGTAATTATTATCAAGCCGACCAACTTATGTAGGCTCAGAAGCCCAACAGTCATGTCTATTCAACCTCTACGTTTTAGTATAAATAGAAGAGGACTTCAAGTCATTTCTACACACATTTGGATCTCTTCCTCTCTCTACTTGTCTTTGGGTTCTAGTAGGAGGAGAGATCCTAAGGAAAAGCCAGAACTGCCGGAAAAGCCAGAACTTCCGGAAAAGCTGGAAACGCCAAAAAAGCCGGAAATACAGGAAAAACCAGAAAAGTCGGAAAAGAAGCCGGAAATGCCAAAACTGCTGGAACTGCTAGAAAAGCCGGGATTGCTGGAAAAACCAGAAGTACCGGGAACTGCCGAAACAGCCGGAGCATCTGTCTCCGAAGGAAGGCAACATGATGTATGAGATCATGGACATCATAATAAGCACCATGACGATATGAGCATGGGCAACATAATGATGCATGATGATGAGTATGGGCAACATGATGTATGAGATCATGGGTAGCATAATAAGCAACATGATGATATGAGCATGGGCAGCATAATGATGCATGATGATATGAGCATGGGCAACATAATGATGAATGAGATCATGAACATGGGCAACTTGATGATGAATAAGACCATGGAAGACACAGCATGATGAGCAGCATGAAGATGAGAGGAACTCAGTCATCTAGGTTCAACACATGTGACAGTACAACAAGGTGTCACACGGTAATGTGCATCAAATAGATGAGATGCAACACTATGATAGGTGAACGAGTCACCTTAGAGAATCAGTTGAAGCAATATGTCTTCAACTGATCTCATGCCGATTATCAAAAGTCAAAGTGATTGACTTCTATTGTAAAATGGTACTATCTCTCTCACTTTCTTTGCTGAACTTTGAAGACATAAAAAGAAGAATTGATCAAGGGTTTCCCCACATTGTGGGGTTTGTCCCTGGCTAGTGCCACATCTTGTGTCCTCTTGTCTTGGCTTGTCTTCTGCAATTTATATTTATGTTCTATCTGCAGTTTACTTTACTTTATGTTGATGTGATTGCTAATTGGGAAAAAAAATTGAAATAAATTGCTTTAGCATAGAACATACCTAAAATTAACATGGTATCGAAGTTGAGGTGAAGACAATGCCCAAACAAGAGTGAAAGAGCAATCACCAAAGACAATAGGGACAAGGATCAATCGGTTCCACATCTCTCTTCTAAGTTCACAAAGGGTGAAGTCGAAGCAGAGCATACTATCAGAATGGCGTAGCGGAAGTTTCTGATGGCCCATCTAAAGATCACTTGATTGGGAATTTCAGATCTAAGGGTAGAAGGAAAGGCAGATGCCTTGGTTGCAATAAGTTCGACCATTATGCGAAGGAGCGTCTGAATGGCAGAGACACATCTCTTGATGAAGATAACAATCATTCCAGGGATATCTTCAATGATCGAAGGAATGACTGGTAATGCAGGTCATCAAGGATATGGTCGACTCTTCAAAGAAAGCAAGGAACCCTAGAATCACTTTTACGTACCTGATCGTAAGAAGAACCTGGTGTCCATCTTGGAAATGGAAGTTTAAGGTTTCAAGGTGGCACTCATCAATGGAAAGGTACGTGTTTGAAAATAGATTTTTCAAAGATGTTTTAGAGTTCAAGGTTGTATCAAGTCCACTGGGGACCATGACCATTGACTCAGCACCAGAGGTCTGTGAGTCAGATGGTGACCGGGATGCCTAAATTCAAAAAGAGTATGAAGGTACATGTTTGAGATGTATTGAAGGAAAATCTTACAAGGGGACCATTCCCCTCATGTAGTAGGTCCACAGGTTTGGAACAACTTGTGGAGTTTGAGATTCATGAACAAGGAATCTCATGTATACAGGTGGAAGAAAGCCCTCTATGGCTTGAAGCAAAACACCCTGGGCGTAGTATGAGAGGAATGATAGCTATTTGATGAAGCCGAGATTCACTAGGAGTGAAACCAATCCAAATCATTACCCGAAGGTTGTGGATGATAGACCTCTCATACCGGCACCTTATGCGGACGAACTATTTCTGACAGGTGCAGACCCTTTCATTTATAGAAGTAAGAGGGAATTGGATTTCGGACATATGTTTTGTAGTTAGCTTGGTGAGCTCATATTTGGTTGAGCTTCACTGGATTGGTGCCAAGAATCTTTTGAGATATCTTTGAGCACAATCTCTCATGGATTGAGGTACACTGCTGGAAATATGAAAACTGCATGAGTATTCGAATGCTGACTGGGCAGGCAGTGTGGAGGGTCACTAGAGCACTTTTCAGTGCTAGTTTACTTTGGATTCTGTTTCGATATCATGGATGAGCAGGAAGTAGAAGTCTGTTGTTATAAGTACTGTCGAGACCGGATACATAACTATGAGTATGACCTTGTATGAAGTTGTCTGGTTGTGGAAACTCTTTAGTGAGTACACATGATGAATACCGCTGTGATTCTTTGTGACAACCAGAGGTGGGATTCGATTATTGAGGAATCCCGTATTCGACGATTGCTCCAAGGATAGACATCAGATACTACCTTATCTGGGATATGGTAAGTCGATGAGCAAGGAGGCTCCATCACATTGAGATGATGTACAGGTCGCTAAAGCCCCAAAGGAAAGATCAAATCTGTGGTTTTCCCGAACGGCTTAGAGTCGTCAAGAGACCCTTGTAAAAGGGTCCTGCATGTTGCATACATTGAGCTCTGAGAGCTCTGGGGGCTTGCGGTTCTTACTGGAGCAACATACGACCACAGGGTGACTCACCCTCCCCTGGTGGTGCGCACTGGGACAGGATGATTCACTCTCCTGTGGCCAGGATGATTCGCTCTCTTGTGGGATAGGATGATTCGCTCTCTTGTGGGACAGGATGATTCGCTCTGCTGTGAACAAGATGATTCGCTCTCTTGTGGGACAAGATGATTCGCTCTCCTGTGTAGCAGGATGATTAATTCTCCTGTGAGGTCTGGATGATGTGTTCTCCATGACGATTGTGTAGCAGGATGATTAATTCTCCTATGAGGTCTGGATGATGTGTTCTCCATGACGATTGTGTAGCAGGATGATTAATTCTCCTGTGAGGTTTGGATGATGTGTTCTCCCTGACGATTGTGTAGTAGGATGATTAGTTGTCTTGTGAGGTCTGGATGATGTGTTCTCCATGACGATTGTGTAGCAGGATGATTAGTTCTCCTGTGAGGCCTAGATGATGCTCCATGGCGATTGTGTAGCAGAATGATTAGTTCTCCTGTGAGGACATGATTGATTAAGTTCTTCTGTCGAGGCATCCTACCCATGCAGTCTGGGACTCATGGGAAGTACCTCTCATCTGATCAATGAGCAGGGAAATGAGGATAGGGACCATTGTAGTATCGATGGACACATCGTTGTATCTACCATACTCCCTATGCTATGATGACCTTCATTGTTCTAGGATCAATGATACTGGTTTGGGACCAGTGGTAGGAGTTGTACCTACTATGATGCTAACTTCGGGTCGGTTGACACTGGTCTGAGACCAGTGGTACATACTTTGAGACTGACTTCGGGTCAGTGGATATTGGTCTGGGACCAGTAGTAGGAGTTGTACCGACTATGATGCTGACTTCGGGTCGGTTGAGACTGCTCTGGGACCAGTGGTACATACTCTAAGACTGACTTCGAGTCAGTAGAGGACTGGTCTGGGACCAGTGGTAGGAGTGGTACCCACTATGACACTGACTTTGGGTCGGTTGAGACTGGTCTGGGACCAGTGGTACGTACTCTGAGACTGACTTGGGGTCAGTAGAGAATGGTATGAGACATTCTCGATCAATTCTTCTTCTTCATAATTCAGCAGAGCAAAGTTGAGCAGAGCAGAGCTAGCAGAGCCAACAGAGCTGAGCAAAGCAGAGCAGAGCTAGCAGAGCTGAGCTGAGCAGAGCAGAGCTAGTAGCGCTGGGCAGAGCAGTGTAGGGCACTGATGGCAGAGATAGTACAATCAGACTTATGGATCAGCGGATGGAGTTCTCCCTAGTTGAGAGGGAGTGTTAAAATTGGCAACTAGGGCCAAACTCCATGTGGGTCAGCTTATTTATGGTAGTTGATATTTTTATTGGATCCCTCTCGTCAAGAGGTGTAGGATTGATCCCAAGATCATCTGATTCCAATAAGTATTTATGGAGATATGAATTTATTTTGATTATGTAATTATTATCAAGCCGACCAACTTATGTAGGCTCAAAAGCCCAACAGTCATGTCTATTCAACCTCTACATTTTAGTATAAATAGAAAAGGACTTCAAGTCATTTCTACACACACTTGGATCTCTTCCTCTCTCTATTTGTTTGTGGGTTTTAGTAGAGGAGAGATCCTAAGGAAAAGCCAGAAACGTCGAAAAAGCCAGAAATATTAGAAAAGCTGGAAAAGCCGGAACTGCTGGAAAAGCCGAAACTGCTAGAAAAGCCGGAACTACTGGGAACTGCCGAAACAGCCGGAGCATCTGTCTCCAAAGCAAGGCAGCATGATGTATGGGATCATGGGCAGCATAATAAGCAACGTGATGATATGAGCATGGGCAGCATAATGATGCATGATGATATGAGTATGGGCAGCATAATAAGCAGCATGATGTATGAGATCATGGGCAGCATAATAAGCAGCATGATGATATGAGCATGGGCTACATAATGATGAATGAGATCATGAGGATGGGCAGCTTGATGATGAATAAGACCATGGAAGATGCAGCATGAAGATGAGAGCAGCTCAGTCATCTAGGTTCAACAGATGTGACAGTACAACAAGGTGTCACACGGTAATGTGCAGCAAATAGACGAGATGTAGCACTATGATAGGTGAACGAGTCACCTTAGAGAATCAGTGGAAGCAATATGTCTTCAACTGATCTCATGCCGATATCAAAAGTCAAAGTGATTGGCTTCTATTGTAAATGTACTATCTCTCTCACTTTCTTTGCTGAACTTTGAAGAACATAAAGGAAGAATTGTTCAAGGGTTTCCCCACATTGTGGGGTTTGTCCTTGGCTAGCGCCACATCTTGTGTCCTCTTGTCTTGGCTTATCTTCTGCGATTTATATTTATGTTCTATCTGCAGTTTACTTTATGCTGTGTGATTGCTAATGTGAAAAGAAATTGAAGTAAATTGCTCTAGCATAGAACATACCTAAAATTAACATATGTTTCTGTTTTTTTGGATTAGTATATCTTTCAACAAGAGCCCCTTTCATGTTGTTAACTTAGGTTGGGTGAGACACCGATCTTAGGTTTTCTAGAGTACTAGACATGATGCCATGCAATTGTTGATTTTCATGATCATCTATTATAGTGTGGCACTGTTATCATCTATTATAGTGTGGCACTGTTATGTTGAAGTTCTTGGTAGCTTTGGAAGGTCTTCTACTTGAGCTTGGTGTCTTAGCATGTAGGAGATGATTGATTGCCTCTTTAGATACTTGCTTGGTGGAGTAAGTGATTTATGACTTCTTTTCTAAGTCTAACTTAGGAAACATACAATAATTAAAGCTAATTAATAATTGTGGACTCTTAAGCCAAATTACTAAGGATAAATAATTTAATTATTTAAGTGATTTAGATATGATCTCAACTGTTGATCTCAAGTGAGTTGATGTCTAATCTTGACTATCAATCACTTAGGAGATGAGAGTTAGGGATTTGGCTTAATGAAGTTATAAAATAAGCCTAAGGGAGAGGTGAAGACACTCAAGTGGAGGAAGTGATTTTCTGTCGAGCGAGAGGCCCAACTAGACTAAAGAGAAGGGAGAAAGAATGCAGGTAACTTTCGGGAGTATTTCCAGGAGGTCAAGTTCAGGAGGGAGTATTTCAAGAGGCCAAGTAGTTGAAGCACAAAGGAGGCCAAGTTATGGAGAGGCTGATTTATCCAGTGGGACGACTTTTCTTGAGTACGCAGGGGTTGTATGAGGAGAAAGGAGAGGGTTGATTTGTTAGTGGTGGAAGCTAAGTTTCTCTAGGGCTGAATTCTTCAGGGGGATGATTTTCTGGTGGGCCGAATTTGTTGGGCTGAGTTATAGGTTCCAATAGTGCATTTTTTGTGTATTTTTCCTATAGGTTTAGGCCTAGATTTTCCCAAGGATTTTAATGAAGGAAAATTGTTATGGGTGTGTACTTTTGTGATGTGATTGATTTTAATCTTTTTGCTACAAATATTATTTTTTAGAAGTTAAATAGCAATGAATTTATTTTACAATAATTCAGAATTTTTTTTTAATAATTTTCTAGTAATAAAAACCGTTTAGGGATAAATAAATTTGGGTTGGTATTGGAAATTTAACATGGTATCGGAGCAATAGAAACTTTTAGGGAGAGATCTGGATCACAAGGGTTTTATAATAGCAAGTTGTTCCTTTTTACGATATTAAATTTTTAATTTGTAGCTAAGGTTTTTTCGCCAAGGTTGATTTATAAAATGGCATCAATGATCTTGAGATATGAAGATAGGTTGGATGGGTTGCGAATTTCAGTCCTTGGAAGGAGTGGATCATTATTGTTCTAAAAATGAATCGTTTGTGGGATTTTGCAAACACAGAGATCCAAGTTCCTTTACACCTTGCATAGGAAATCACACACAATCTAAAGGATGTGAAAGTGATGGATGTTATCCTCGATGGTGTGAGGGATCATATGGTTCCTCACATAACTGGGAAGGACACAACTGGTCAGATGTGGGTAGCCTTAACTAGTCTTTATCAGAGTAAAAATTGGAATAGGATAATGGTGTCACGGGAAAAATTGAACAACATCCGAATGAAAAGATTAAAGACCGTAACCTCATATCTCACCAGGATCTAGCAATTGTTGAAATTTGGTAACGGAGGACAGGTGGTTCCCTAAAGCTTTGATCTTTGGCCTAGGGAAAAGTGTCCAAAAGAATTTAATTTTTCTCCTAAAGTGACTTTATAATTTTTATAAAGTCAAATCTAATTTAAAAGTGACTTTAAGTGATAAAGTTACTAAAGTCTAATTTTAAAGTGACTTTAATAAAGTCAATGTAAAATTAGAAAAAAAAAGTGACTTTGGACATAAATGACTAAGTGGGTCTTTATTAAAGTGGGGTGAATTAAAAAATAGAAAGTGAGATTTAAATGAGCAACAGTTTTGGTTCAGATTCCAAGGAGGCCGTACAACAAGTTAGCATAGAAATCGAGGAGTAGGAAATCTGAAGTTTGCTGGCACGTTTTTTCAAGGGAGGCCGTACAGCAAGTGGCTGTACCTTGGCATTCTTTTCTAGGCAGAAATCCGTACAGATGTACTGTTCTTTTTCTGCACAGAAATAGAGGAAAATCGTACAACAACAATTATGGCAGCGTGCACGCTTTTCTAGGCAGTACGTACATCAGTATTTAAGGCTGAAATTTGGGCACAAAAATCGAGGAGGCCATACAACATTTATCGCTGTTCTGTTTTGCTGTTTGCGAGTTTTTCCAGTTGGCTGTGAGACATGGAAAACAAGATAAGTTGTAAAAGTTTGATTGCTGATTTTTTGGTGAATATTTCTCTTACTGTAAAAAGCATTTTTCCAGAAATAAGGAGCTTTCGAACTGGTTTTCCCCAAGAGTTGTAGGGAGTTTTTCCAGGATCACCTTGACCAAAAATCACTGTGTTTAAATGTGTTGAATGGCTGTGTATGTGCTGATATTTATTTCTGCATTTTCTAGCATTCTGTAATATTTCCAGAATTTGTGTTTTCAGCGAAATTTATCTTCCAGTTGTTGAATGTATGGATATGGGAAAAGGCATTTAACTATTTTGGAGAAATAAGGTGAAACTGAAAACCGAGGTGGGAAAAGAGAAATTTCTACATGGTATCAGATGTTGAGTGCTGAAGTGCAGTTTGGGACAACGAGGAGGAAAATTACAGCCTGCTAACTGATTTTTCACAAACAACAGTTTTATCTTTACTACAACAGTGCTATTTTTCAGTTTTAGGACAGCAGGATGTCATTGGGATTGAGGGTGGAGGATAGGTTGGATGGGCATACCAATTACAGCGTTTGGAAGGAGAGAATGCAAAGTATCTTTGAGGAGGCAGAAGTCTAGGACATTATGGTGCATACCATACAGAACCTTGTTGTTGTGTTTACTGATGCTACTCAGTTGGCTACTTATAATAAAAAGAACAACAAGAGTAAGAGACTGATTCTAGACGGAGTCAAAGACCGTTGCATTCCTCATGTGAGAGGAAAGAGAAATGCCCATGAGATGTGGACAATGTTGTCCAATCTTTATCAAAGTACCAATGAGAACCGGAAAATGGGCTTGAAAGAGAAGCTGAAGACCATTAAGATGGGTAATGATAGTGCAGTTGGATATCTCACAAAGATTACTAATGTGAGAGATGAGTTGGTAGCAGTTGTAGAGGTCATTCCACCCACTGAGTTGGTGCGGATTGCAGTGAATGGCCTCCCCTGTTCATGGATGAACTTTGCTGATGGGGTTTGTGCACGTGAGACCCTTACCACATGGGAGAGGTTTTGGGATGATTGCATTTAGATAGAGATCAGGAAAGGTCAATTTGGGGCAGCCAAGCCAGTTGAGCAGGATGAGGATGTAGCACTGTTGGTAGGAGGCAAGAAAGGCAAAGGGAAGAAGCAGGCTTCCACAAGCAATGGTGGGGGCAAAGGCAAAGGTAAAGGTAAACAGGGTAACACACAAAAGGACTATTCCAAGGTGAAGTGTT
>APFE030645559.1:110111-135108 GCA_000404065.3 Pinus taeda
GGGTCTTTATTAAAGTGGGGTGAATTAAAAAAATAGAAAATGAGATTTAAATGAGCATTTAATCTCAGCCCTAGATCTCAATCTATTTCAGCCATTGGATTTAGGGATTCCCCAAAAGTCACCTAGGGTTAGATTAAAGGAGGAAAAAGGTCATTTTTATTCTTTCATGAGTAGATTGAGAGCAAGAGAGCAAGGGAGATTTCTGGACAGTGAGGAGAAAGAGGTAGCAGCTTGGCACACATTCCAAGGTAGCGTTTCAGCAAGTCCGTATAGCTGAGTTAGCACACAGTGAAAGGCAGATTTTGGGCACGATTTTCTAGAAAGGCCGTACAACAGTTTTGGTTCAGATTCCAAGGAGTTCGTATAGCAAGTTAGCACAGAAATCGAGGAGTAGAAAATCTGAAGTTTGCTGGCACGTTTTTTCAAGGGAGGCCATATAGCAAGTGGCTGTACCTTGGCATGCTTTTCTAAGCAGAAATCCGTACAGATGTACAACTGTTTTTCTGCACAGAAATCGAGGGAAATCGTGCAGCGACATTCATGGCAGCTTGCACGCTTTTCTAGGGAGTTTGTACAGCAGCATTTAAGGCTGAAATTTGGGCACAAAAATCGAGGAGGCTGTACAACATTTATTGCTGTTCTGTTTTTCTGTTTGCAAGTTTTTCCAATTGACTGTGAGGCGCGGAAAACGAGATAAGTTGTAAAAGTTTGCTTGCTGATTTTTTGCTGAATATTTCTCTCACTGTAAAAAGCATTTTCCAGAAATAAGAAAGAGCTTTCGAACTAGTTTTCCCCAAGAGTTGTATGGGGTTTTTCCAGGGTCACCTTGATAAAAAATCACTGTGTTTAAATGTGTTGAATGGCTGTGTGTATGTGCTGATATTTATTTCTGCATTTTCCAGCATTTTGTAATATTTCCAGAATTTGTGTTTTTAGCAAAATTTATTTTCCAGTTGTTGAATGTATGGATATGGGAAAGGGCATTTAACTATTTTGGAGAAATAAGGTGAAACTGAAAACCGGGGTGGGAAAAGAGAAATTTCTACAGCAGTCTCATGATAAGTTGTTAGCTGTAGGAGATGCTGTGAGCAGTGTTGATGATATTGCCGAGATATCATCGATTTTTGTAAATATCGCGATATTTTTGGCAAAACGAGATATCGCCAAAGAAATATCGCGATATTTTCCTCTTTGAAAATATCGCGATATTTTCGAAATATCTGCGATATCTCAACAAATATTGTGCAATGATGCAATTTATCGCTCGACAAGCTAGGCCACGGCTACATAACCAAATTTCTGAGTTTTAGTTGCTCATTTTGCTTTGTTAGTCTTGGAGAAGGAAGGGGAAGAGCTTTGTTGTGGTTTTCAAGGAGGGATTAAGGATCAAACAACCATTATCATCACCAACCAATTTTTTTTTTTGGTGGATCAAAGATTCAGGATCAGTGAGACAAACTTCATTTCTTCTATTAACATGTATGTTCTTAAAAACGCTTATGTTAATGATTTTTTTATAGATTTAGAGTTATGATTGTTTGCCTCTTTGCCTACCAACATTTTGCTTCTTCGTTTTTTTCCATTTGCTATGATTTTCATGGCCACGAGCCAATGCAAGGGTTTTCTCCATATTTGGACAACAAACTTCATTTTTTTAAAACTTGCTTATGCACCCTATTATTGCCATTTTTCATTGCAAATAATGTAGTATTTTTTTTTTTTTTTTTTTTTTTTTTTTTTTAAATGAGGTGGTTGTGTGTATGGGGGTTTGATGCCAATTTTCTTTTTTTTTTGGTTCCCTAGGTTTGAATTTTGACGTTGTCCATTAGTCCACAACAAATATGTCAAAACCCTTGGACCCATTTTGGGAGTATGGGGAACTTGATGGTGGGACAAATCAGGCATATCTATCATGCAAATTATGTGGGGCCCAGATGATAGGAGGGGTTACGCGATTGAAATGCCATCTAGCTAGACTCCTTGGACATGATGTTGGGCTTTGTACGTTTCTAGTACGGAGTGTATACAAAAAGCTCTTGAAGCAATTGATGAAAAAGACAGAAAGAAAGAAGAGGCAAAAAGAAACAAGGCTGAACGTGCAGTTATATCTTTCGGGATATCTTCTTTTGAGTTTGAGGCTAAGAGTAGTGGGAGGGCTCAACAACTTCACCTACAAATGTTACAGGGAGTGGGGGGTCATCCTTTTTTGTTCCACGAACCGAAGATGGAGCACAACCTTCCATAAAATTAGTTGTTAAAAAAATGAGAAGCAAGACGTAGATAGACTTATTGGGAGGTGTCTTTTCTGGAGCGAATTACCTCTTAGCATCACCAAAAACAAACCATTTTGGCAACCAATGTGTGATGCTATTGCTATTGTGGGCCCAAGGTACAAAAGTGCTACCTATGAGGAGTTGCTGGAGCCAATCCTTCAAGCAGAAAAGAAGGACATCAACTCTAGATTGGTGGAGTTGAAGCAAACATGGGAGGTGTCTGGATGCATAGTGATGTCTGATGGTTGGACAGATAGGAAAGGTAGGACCCTTCTAAATTTCTTGCTACATTGTCCTAAAGGTACCATGTTTATTAAATCAATGGATGCATCAACACATAAAAGATGCAACATTGATATGTGAGTTGTTAGATGGGTTCATCTAGGAGATTGGTGTGTAGAATGTGGTGCAAGTCATAACAGACAATGCAACTAATTATGTGGTTGCCAGCATGATGCTTATGGAGAGGCACCACACATTGTTTTGGATTCCATGTGTAGCACATTGTATTGATTTGCTGCTTGAGGATATGTTAAAACTGGCAACTAGGGCCAATTCCACTTTGGACATCTCATTTGATGGAGATGATTATTGCATTAAATTCCTCTTTTCAAGGGGACCAAAATCGACCTAAAGATCATCAAATTTGGACCAGGAAAAATATGTTTTTGAATTTAATTTCTCACATGTGCAAATTGTCAAGGTCGTCTTGGGGTAAATTATTCAAGTGGAACCCCTCTCCAAATCCTATAAATTGAAGTGTCCTCCAACCATATTTGACACATCCTATCACATTTCTCTCTCCGAAATGGCCACAGAAGGAAGGATAGCTCCAACGTAGAAGGAAGGGATAGATTGACGTCTTGGTTGGGCTGTTTAAAGGACCAAGTTCCTCATGAAGGAGGCCGAGCCTGTTCAAGGCTAGTTTGGATTTGTCTAAGGACTACTTTGGGCTCTTTTATCTCCTACTATAGGTCCGAGTTATCATGAAGGTTGACTGTAGGTATAAGGAGGGTTTGGATGTGAAAATATTCTCCTTGGTGGGCCACATCTTCAAGGATCATACCTCACACTAGCCGCAGGCATTAACTTACTGATCAGTAGGACGAAAGGATTATCATCTACCCATGTTGACCACAAATTAATCTTGATGAAGGTAGGTTGGCATGAAGGTTTGTTTGAAGGCTAAATTAAGTGTATATGTGTACCAAAGAGAGGTCAAATCATATTGAAGAGAAGCTGCAACAAATAAGGATGTTTTGAATGAGTTTTGCAAGGGCTGTTGCTGTATGTCATAGGTCCTAATCAGGAGCAACAAAGGCATGTTCAAAGACAGTGTTATTGGATAGAATCTACAAGCAACTCCAACTAGACCAAGCCCCTTCAGTTGTATGATATCAGGAACATCTTGACTGCTCCAAAATTTCAATTGTGATTGGGCCATATATTTATCTAAGGGTTGTGCCACTATATGTTCAAATTGGCAAGTCAATCGACCTATTAATTATTGTACTCTGTCTCTCTCTCTCCTAAAGCATTTGATTATAATAATAAGAGGAATTGATTAAGGGTTTTCCCCATCTTGGGGTTTTTCCCTGGCTTGAGCCAATTCCTGCGTTCTCTTGTCTTGACTCGTCTTTTGCATCTACATTTAATGTTCTTTCATCAGTTACTATCATGGTTTATATGATTACTAATGGATTAATGAAAATGGGCTAATGATCTAATGAAGTAACTATCCTAGCAAAGAACATGTTAACTCAAATTTAATAGGATATGGGGAAGCTCTCATTCATCAAGGAGGTGATTGATATGGCTAGGAGCATTGCCAAGTTTTTATGTAACAATGCTTTTGTTCTTAGCATCATGAGGAGATACACTAGAAACAAAGAGTTGCGACGTCCTGCAATCACACGTTTTTCCACCAACTTTATTACTCTCCAGTCTTTGCTTCGATGCCAGTTTGAGTTGAAGCAAATGTTATTTTCTGATGAGTGGTGTGATTGTAGATACAATAGGAGATAGGATGGGAGAGCCATTGCAAAAAGGATGTACATTGACACATTTTGGGAAGGAGGAGAAGAAGTGTGCTCAGTTAGTGAACCTATAGTAAAGGTTCTGAGATTGGTAGATGGGGAGAAGCTTGCAATGGCTTATTTGTATGAGGCCATTGATAGGGCCAAGGAGATCATTCATGCTTATTATGTAGATAAGGGTTCTGCTGGGCTTAATAAATAGATGATGTTATGGGATGCAATTGATAGTCGGTGGATAGGGATGCTTCATTGAACCATTCATGCAACAACACTCTTCCTCAACCCCACATTTTCATACAAAAGCGACTTTGATTTTGATAGTGAGGTGATGGAAGGGCTCCATTCCTGTATTCATAGGATGCCACCTGGTCCTGAGCTTAGTAGCAACATCAATCGCGAGATACAATTTTATCAGGATTGTGTTGGCCTCTTTGGCTTTGATGATGCTATTTAGGAAAGGACCCTCTTCATGCCACGTAAGTGACAAGTCTTGCCTCATTAGAATTTTCAATTTACTGATTTATAAGTCTAGATTTTTTAAATTCAATTATGTTTTATTTGAAAATTTAATTATGTTTTAAGATTTTTTTCTTCTTTATTTTGTTGTAGATATTTGTTGGCGAAGCTATGGTTCAAGGGCACCAAATTTGCATAAATTGGCCATAATTACCCTGAGTCAAACCTATAGCTCTTTAGGGTGTGAGTGGAATTGGAGTGTATTTGAGAAAACACACTCAAAGAAGCACAATAGGTATAACTTCGAGCTTCAACGTTCAGCTGAGCAATTACATTTATTGTAATTTAATTTATGACCCTCAAGTGTCAAGAAACATTAGTTTTTTTGACACTCTTAGAAGTTGGAGTTCTCACGACTCAATGATTTAGTGTATGTGCATTACAACCTCTGACTTCGAGTGAAGCAAATAGAGAAACCAATGGATCTAGATGCCATTTCCTTAGACAATATTGATGTATTGTCTTAGTGGAGGGTGGAGTCTGAGGTGCCCATCATGCAGTCACCTACATGGTTAAAGGAGGAACCAGTAGTACAGGGGCAACAAGAGGAGGAGGACTCAGGGGAGGAGCATGAGGAGGAGGTGGAGGAGATTGTGGGAGCATTAGCGTCAACACCATCTGCTATAGATATAGGATAACACAATTCCGTACCCAACAATCATTATTTGACATTAGGTGTAGGGTTAGGGCCTTTTACTGCTAGGGTTAGGCCTGGAAACCAACTCATTATGTTTTCCCCTAAAAGGGGGAGAGGCCACTGATCTTAGATAGCTAGCTGCTAGTTTTATTTGTTTTGCTACATATAACTCATGATGATGAGATACTTTTATATATGTGATGTTATTTTGTATTGGTTCTCCACATTTGAGTCCTTGATTGGACAATTATCAAGTATCAACAAGATTTGGTATCGCCTTTGATGTATCATTTTTATTTTACATCCACTACATCATATATATTAGTGTTTTCTTCATATTTATGTGCCAATGTGTTTATTTCATGTTGTTATTGCTTTATATGTTTAAAAATCTGAAAAAATGAATGTATTATGCATTTTTTTATGTTTGCTCATATTTTTCGATATTTTGCCAATACTTTCGCTGATATTTCCAAAAAGATGTTTTTAGGACCCTCGCTGATATTTTGCGGATACTGATATTATCAACACTCGCTGTGAGTGATTTAGAGCTAGTGAGGGTATCTCTGAAGGGATGTGCTAAGCAATGGACCACCTTTGTTGAGGGGATCCTTGTTAGATAACAACTTCTTGATTGGAGTTGGTTGTGGGAAGACTTCATCCAGCTGGGAGAGTTCAATAACTGGTGGACAAACTTAGGAATGGTGGTGGGAATGAGGAACTTGCTCTTGATGTGCAAGCAAAGAAGTGCAAAGGCATGTTAAAATATCCTAAAACCGACTTTCCAACCAAACAGATCAAACCTAGTTACTTGCTCGTAATATTAACTTTTGCATGCAACGAAAAATGAGAAAAGAAATTACACACAAGTGCACAAATATTTCTTCCCTTCTCGATTAGTTAATCGTTTAGAATTATCTTCAGAATGTAATGTCTCTAATGGATTAACTGTTGCAAGGAACAAAGTTGCCTATGAATCCCTATAGGCTAAAGTCTTTGATAAATGGGAAAACCCCAAATTACTTGATGTTTGGGCTGTGAAAAATTGGTTACTCGATTCCTACTGCAACAAACTGATGATATTTCTCCTATTTGTAAATTACTTGAACAAATTACTCGCAGTTTCTACAACAAATATCAAAATATATACACTACATCCTACACAAAAGAAATACTGCGGAAACTAAATATTGCATTGGAGAGAAATAAACACACACACATCTACATAGTTGTTTTTGGACAATGTCCCCTGAAAACCCAATGTAGGAAAACTGGTGCAACAACTGAGGGTTTTATTATTATGCAATAGTTTTTGAGTACAAATCGTTGGATGCCCAAATTGGCCATCCGATACAGAGAAAAAATGGCAAGGAGTTAGTGAGAAAAATCTCACATTATTTCAGGGGATTCGACATTGATCAAGCACTGGCTGGCTGGCCCCACACTGCCTCTGCGCAGCGTCTGCGTCAATCCTACGCAGCTCTGTGTCACAATCACTGGGCTCTGCATCACCTCCTCCTTTGATCTCCTGCTGTCTGGAAATTCGACCCTTTGGCCCTCTGGTCTCACACCTCGGTGTTATGAATAAATATATAGGAAATAATGTAAATGACAATAATCATAAATAATTATTAGTTAATTAGTAATTAGGTTGAAGAGGCATGTCTCAATGAGACATGACTCTCCATGAAGAGACACCTGCTTGGTATATAAGCAAACCTCTCACTCTCATTGTATAATCATTTTTTTGTTTTTTGTTTGGTCAAGTAAGAATGGATCTTTCTATTAACCGAACAAGTACATTACATATGTTACAAGGTAAACCAAAATTCTTTTCGTTTACCAAAAAATGGTCCACATAACCTATCAGAAGCGTTATTGGCTTTAAACCTTTAAAACTCGTAACCATTCACTCTATTGGAAAATAAGGATTACACGGGAAATACACAAACTCGACCCGCAACCCATAAGGTCGGATTTAAAAAATAATACAACCGCGACCATAAAAAATGGCAGGTCCGCACGACCGCACCTCCACCGTTGATCCACCCCTCGTGGATCCAACGGTCCACGCTGATTTCGGGTGGACAAGTAGCATGAGGATTAACTGCCCGAAAAGTGGTTTCCTCTCTCCTCCTCGCTGCTACGTGTCGTTTAAAGAGTGGAATCGGAGGCCAACCTTGAAAAACAAGTTACCACTCAAACCCCGCCCGAAATATCACTTGTGGTTCGAGAAACCATTCCTGTGCGAATTAATCTGCGCGCTCTTCCGCCAAGCGAATTAAATTGCACACTCTTCTGCCAAGCAATAGGTATACAGTTTAGGCTTCCCTATGCTCCTGCTTGTCTCCTGATCCTCTTCGATCCATCCTGTCCATCCATTGCTCCCTATCTTTGGCAGCCTGACAGAGACAGTCCTCTAGCAGTTTACCTGGGGGTAACAACTCCCAAACGTGCCGAGCGTCCCTTTTCTTATTAGTCACTTCTTCATTCGCTAAGCGATCAGCTAACATGTTAGCTTTTCTTTTCATGTGGACAAAGCTTACAGTTTTTAAGGTTTGTAGGTAAGTGAAGATACGGTGAAAGACTTGCGATAGCCTCCAGTGTTTCGACACTTTGTCCGGTGATGTGCCATTACATATTTTCTTGGCCGCTCTAATAATCAATTCCGAATCTGCTTCAATGATAACATTATGTGAATTTGAATCCACCAAGATTTCCAAGCATTGCTCTAGGGCCATGAGTTCCGCCATGTTATTAGTGGCCTTCCCCAAGTGGCCATGAAAGATCTTCTTTATTTGACCTTGTTCATCTCTTATAGCACCCCCAAAACCAGCTAACCTTGGGTTGCCCTTAGAAGCTCCGTTTATATTAACCTTTAAGAAACCATGTGGAGGAGGCTTCCAAATATTTATATCTGCATTTGTTTGGCTCACACCCTTGATTGTGCCCTGTGGGCTTATAGACTGGAGACCCAAATGAAGTAGAATGCTCGCATCTTGGGGCAGAGGAGGGTCATTAGGAAGTGACATCAACAATCTACTGACTGTGTCTTTGAGTTGCCTTAAAATTTGGTCAATTATGTGATGGGGCTTGTTTGCTTTGTTCTTGAAGGTTCGACTATTGCGCTCTTTCCAAACATTCTAGATAACAAAGCCTGGAACCAGAGTCCAGGCTTTATTAATGATTTCATTCCCTGAGAAATTTTTCCTCCAATTCTTCAAAGTGTTGGAGACGCTGAGTCTGTCCCTATCAGTGTAACTAAAGATTGAGGCCACCCATTCCCACACAGGGGAGGTGAAGGGCAGAGGTTGAGAAGGTGATCCATCGTCTCCTCTTGTGAGCCACAAAGGTAGCATTTGGATGGTCCAGTGAAGCCTTTTTTCAGTAGATTCTCCCAAGTTAAGATTTTCCTTTGATGAACTAGCCAAATAAATAACTTTATTTTCATCTAGTGGGGGCTTTGCCAAAGATTCTTCCAAATTTGAACAGGGTTTAGATAGTCAAATCTTGTTATTACCTGTTTAGCTTCTTTGAGGTTAAAGTTTCCTTCAGTGTTCTTTCCTCATCTTAGTTGGTCAGACAATGAGGATACCAGAATCTCCTATGCTCTAGATCTGGGTAAGAGAGTCTGCCTGGGCCTTCAAAGGACTCTCTTCACTGTGGCCTAGATCCTTCCAAGTTCTCCATTTTCCATTGTTCCTATCCTGGTCCAAGAAGTCTTTTACCATAAGTAGACCTTTGTTGTCTGTGTCATTCTTGAGAGCTGCTAATTCATCCTTATACAAGTTGGGTTCCTGTTGTCAGTTGTCCTCGCAAAATCGAGCTAAGTTCCCAGCTCGAATTTCCTAGAAACTATGTTGCTGAACTATACTTTTATTTTCCCAGGCAAGGTTCCAAATATGGGAGCCCTTAATATGCCTTGACATTCTAATGTGATCCTTTTCCTGCCAATGCTTGGCATATTTTTGTTTCCAAAGCATAGCCCAGGGAGTCGCTGATTCCTTGATCCACCTCCACTAGAGTTTAGCTCCCGAAACTTTGCTGATTGTTTCAGGATGATGAAGCCCCAAGCCACCATGGCTCTTGGGTTTGCAAATCTTGTCCAAGGCAACTAAAGCCCATTTCTTTTTCTCTTCTCCTCTACCCCATAGAAAGTCCCTTTGTATGCTCCTGATCTATTGCTTAATTCCTTTAGGAGCAGGAAGAGTTGAGAACATGAACATGGGAATGGCTTGCAGGATAGCCTGTGTGAGCACAAGGCGCCCCGCCAAATTTAAAGACCTGCATGTCCATTTTCTGATCTTGTCCTGAAGTTTATTTATAATTGGCTCCCACACTTCCTTGCTGAGATGTTTAGCTCTGAGAGGTATGCCCAGATACTTGGAAGGCAGCTGGTCTCTTTGAAACCCAAGAATTCTGATGATATTTCTTTGAATAGCAATGTCAGTGTTAAAGAATTTTTTTTTTTGATTTGTTGAGGCTTACCTCTGTGTCAGCAGCCATAGCAAAGTCATTCAAAATCTATTTGATCGTTCGGGGTTCCCTGACTGTGGGTATGCCCTGCAGCATTGTGTCATCCACAAATTGTTGATGAGTATTAGTTGCTCCATCTAAGGTGAGTTTGATGCCCTGGATTCTGCCTTCAGCATTTGCCATTTTAATCGCTCTGCCTAGCCCTTCCATCATGAGAACAAAGAGGAAGGGTGAAAGTGGATCCCCTTGTCAGAGATCTCTGGAGGGTGTGAAGAGTCTTGAAGGAGCACCATTAAGCAGGATGGAGAAGCTAGTCATGGTAACTAGTGCCATAACCCATCTTATCTAGTTTTGGTTGAAGCCAAAGGCTCTTAGAATTGCCCTTATATAAGACCAACTTAGCTTGTCGTAAACTTTTGCTTGGTCCAGTTGAATGATCATACCGGCTTGTTTGTTGCTTTTGAGAGAGTGTACCACCTCATGGGCTTGGATGATATTATTGAGGATTTGTCTTCTTTCCACATAGCCCGTTTGCTCCTCTGAGATGAGAGCTGGTAAAAGGGGCTTGAGTCTATTGGCGATCACCTTGGAAATAATTTTATACACCACATTACATAAATCTATGGGTCTAAATCCCTCCGGAGTCATGGCTTTTTCCTGTTTTGGGATCAAAGCTATGAAGGAAGCATTAAAAGCCTTCAGAACCTTTTTGGATCTTTTTGAGTCTTCCAACACCTCAAGGATATCCCATTTGACTATTTTCCAACAAGCTTTGAAGAAGTCTACATTGAACCCATTCGAGCCTGGAGCTTTTCCATTTTGCATTTCATTGATCACTTCATTGACCTCCTCTTCCGACATTGGCCTGTTAAGATTGTGGTTATTTTCTCTGGTAACCAGCTGAGGGATATATTGAGTGAAATGATTGATGAACCTGTATTTGTCCCCCGCAGGCTCCTTTGCAATACTGAGGAAATGTTGTACAAGGAGAGATTCCATGTCTTTGTGAGAGATGATTTCCCTCCCTTTAGAGTCTTTGAGCTTTGTGATTCTGTTGTGTGCCCTGTGATCCATTGTGGATTTATGAAAGAACTTCGTGTTTCTTTCTCCCTCTCTAATCCACTGTATCATTGACTTCTGTCTCCAGAAGATCTCCTCTTGCAAGCACCGTTCTTCCCATTCTTCCTACAAAGAATCAGCTACCTTTGTCCATTCCTCTGTAAAGCCCTCTGTGATGTTGATCTGATTTATCTCCTGGAGTTTCTGCTCAACTTCTCTTTTGGCTTTGAAGATATTGCCAAATTCCTTTTTGTTCCAACCTTTAAGCTTGGATTTGATATGTTTAAGTTTTTGTCGGAGCAGGAACATTCTAGTGCCTTGAATGTTGAGATCCTCTTTCCACCATTTGTCAATATTACTGGTGAATTCAGGGTGAGAGAGCCAACATTCTCAAACCTGAAAGGTATGTTTCTTGGTGTACCCATAAAAGTGGCTTCCAGCTGTACAGGCCAATGTTTCGAACCTTCAAAGGGAAGAATAGAAGCTGTTATGGTAGGTCCTCAGAGAAAGAGGTCCTCTGAGATAATAAATCTATCTAGTTTAGATGCGACTTGTGAAGCCCCTCCCCTTTTGTTGTTCCAGGTGAAGGTCCTATTTATTGTTCCAGTGTCCACTAACCCCATGTTCATTATGAAGTTCTGGAAGGCCATGGAGTCTCTGCCTAGCTGTCTGATACCGCCTTTTTTCTCTGTAAGAGATCTTATCATATTGAAATCTCCTGCAACGATCCAGGGCATATTAGGGTGTCTTGCTCTTAGTTCCTCAAGGGAGGTGAGAAGCTTGAGTTTTTCTTCTTGCTTTTGAGGTCCATAGACATTTGTGATCATGTATATCTCCTTATCACCTTAAGGTTGACAAACCAAAGAAAGATAGTTCCTAGATGCCTCAGCATCCAGGAACTATCTTAGATGCCTCAGGACCCCAACTTCTGTGGATCCCACAGCGTGAGAACCCCCCTCCGCTGAGTTTTTTGCTTTAACCTCTAGATATTCATACTTGATTAGCCATTTATTATGAATTTCTCTAATTTTATCCATCAAACATTTTGTCTCTTGAATAAAAACCATATTTGGTTTGTTTGTTTTTTATTTTTTATTTTTATTTTTTGTTCTAGTACTGAGATTTCTTTGTTTCCTTCTATTTCCTATGCCTCTAATATTGCAGGTTGTGAGCTTCATTAAGAAAGGTTTGTAAAGGAGTAATCGGTAAGCTTTTTCCTCTTACCTGAGTTAATCAATAGTTTCCCACATTCGTTCAACAACTCCTTCTGTCTTTTTCTTCCTCTTTTCCTGCCTGGGTTCTTTGGAGATTGTGCCTGTGTCTCCTCCATCATTTTGACCCCTCTATGTTCCTGGCTTTCATGATTTCTTTTGACTCCAGTTCCCTTCATTTGTGATCTCCAGAGGAAGAGCTGTTGAACCCTGTCATATTCCTCTTTTGGCAGGGAGTCCACTCCTTTGGTTGTTCCTTGTTCTAGAAATTTCTCTAGATCCAAATTTTCCCTATCTAGAATCTCCTGCAGTTCATGGTTCTCCAATCCCGCCTCATTTGGAGTCATCTCATGGTCCCTATTTATCTCCATCATGTTTTCTATGATATCTTCCATGCTGTCATCCCTTTCCTTCTCAGTGATAATGTTCTCCATTTCCTGGTT
This sequence comes from Pinus taeda, assembly GCA_000404065.3. Lineage (NCBI taxonomy): Eukaryota > Viridiplantae > Streptophyta > Pinopsida > Pinales > Pinaceae > Pinus > Pinus taeda. The sequence goes on from APFE030645559.1 coordinate 122,763, forward strand.
TGTTTCTTTGTTTCCTTCTTCTTCTAGGATCTTAAAGATATTATGGCTCGATTGTCTTTCCTCATTTATCTTCTTTTGCGCCCTCTTTCCGCCTTTCCCTTTGACCCCAACCTTGGTAAAACCCTCCGAATTTTTATCCACAGTGGTTTTCACATTTCTCTCGATGTTATTTGTTGGGCAGTCTCTATATAGATGCCCATGCTCATGGCATTTGCGACACCTAAATGGGATGTGCTCATAGTCCACCGCGTGTACCCATTCTTCATCATATAATTCTAAAATTATCGTGTCCGAAAGTACTCCAGATAAGTCCATTTCCACACAGATCCGGGCGAAGGAGGTGTATTTTCCTTTCAGAGTCGCATCTGAGATCTTTAGAAGATGCCCCAGTTTGTTGCCTATTGTTTTCAGCGATTCTGGTAACCAATAATCCAAAGGAAGGGAGTATAGTTTGATCCGTACCGGTACGATGAAAATGTCTCGCGTTCTGGAACAAAGTTCATTATACATGGCCGCATGTAGAGGCCTGCAGCAGCATAGAAATATGGACCTCCTTCAAACACTCTGTCTTTATCCTTTAGGCTTGTGAGTACTAATGTGAAAAAGCCCTTGGATCCCAGATGAAGGTGTATTCCCCCTTTGGCTTCTAGTGGCTCCTTATTCAGGCATGTAGCGCCCTCTTCGTCGGTGATATTCCCATGAATTTGCAGATGACCGCATGTTTCGTCATATGATCCCTATGCGCTTGTAGCGTAGGGTCGCTCAAGATGACCCGAGGAATGCTGTTCGACTTAGGTTTGCAGAACCCAGATGCACTTATAGAAGTAGGTTTTTGACTGCTATCCCCTTTCTCCGTTTCCTTACTAGCTTCCTACTGCTCCCCTTCCTGTTCATGAGGTTTGTTTCCTCCCAATGTTTCCGTGTTACTTGCCCTTGTTGCCTTCTCTAGAGGTTTATTGAAACGCTGCTTTCCCGCTTCCTTGCTTCTATTTGTAACTATTTGACTGTAGGAGGGAGCAACACTCCCCCTGCGCGCTCTGCCATGGTGCCCAACCTCAAAACCCTAACCCTAGTTCAAGTTGCAGAGGAAACAAGTGTTCCATTCCCAGCAGCATTGTATAATCATTCTTATTCACACAATTAACATATAATATTTGTATCCTCGTGGATACCTTTATATTCCAAGTCTTCTGGAGTAATTAATTTGTAGAAGGAACTTTGTTCGCTTCATTTGGTATCAGAGGAGTTCGGTCCTCTACGCTACTTAACCAGCTGCACAGAGCTCGTTCTCCGATCTAGGTCTTTGACCATCGAAAATCGTCAACCTTGTTGCCGTCGTGACTAAAGCATTCGCTACACGTTTCGAGTTTCTCTGTCGTTGATTCGTCAAAGGCCCTTGTCCATTTTTTTAAAGAAGAAAAAAAATACATATTAAAAAAACAAATAATAATAATAATAATAATAAAGTATTCGCCCGATCGGGCTGGATGAGCTGGCGAGGAGTAAAATGATGTTTTGGCGGCGCACGTACAAAGTCACAGTCGAGGGTGATCAAGGCATAAGTGCAATAGGTAAGTGGAGCGGCCGGCAGAGGAAGGGTGCAGGTCCTCGGTTCAGTGGCGCAGGTGGTCTGAGCAACGGACGGGACGGAAGGACGGCGAGAGGATCGATCCATTATGCTACGGGCCTTGGGATTATCTGCGATCATAATTTCGGTAATGATACCAATGAGAAGATGTGTTTAAAGAACGAAGGAAGGCGACGGGCTATATACTGTGAGGAGCGCAAGAAACCTGCATGCGAATACCCTGAGCGTCGGTGTAGTCTGAAAGTTATCGCAAGGAAGGAGGGAGGAGTAAACTGCAGAGGAAGAAGGATAATGGAGGCGGAAGGCAGTGGGAGCGTGAGAAGATGGATGCGCAGCGGGGGGCCTGAAGACCAGAGCAAGCTCGCAGCAGATATGAAGGGCAAGCGAAAAGTGGAGGCCGAAGGGAATCCGAATATTCAGGTTTTAGAGCTATCAGAAGAGGAGAGCGAGGAGCAGAAGGGAAACTAGGCCGAGGAGGCATGGAAAAATCGATGGAAAAGGTTACTAGACGAGGATAGTGAGGACGCAGACGAAGGCACAGGTCGTTTCGCAGGCAGGGGCAGGGGAGGACCACACGGCAGAGGCAGAGGAGGAAGAGGCCGAAGGGGCCGAGGTGGGCGCCGGAGAAAGGACGTGGCGGAGAGAAGAGGACGGAGGGGGTGTTAATGCAGCCCACCCCTGGAGGCGGAAGCTGAGCCTGCTGCGGGAGATGGTAACCGGCGGACAAGACAAACTATTGGAGACAGAATCAGAATTGCTGAGCAGGAGTACAGGGAGAATTCTAACCCCAAGATCAGGAGAATTATGGAGCACTGGGAAGAAGAAGCCATCCAGGCTCAATCTGAAGAAGAGATGGAAGATTGGATTGCTACTATGCCTGATCCTGACTATACCAGAGGAAGAATGACCCTCTACAAACAGTCTCTTCATTTGTATTGGGTCATGAAAAGGCTTATGGAAAAAGCTTTAGAACAGGTAGCCATGGAGATGGCTGAGATGGTTCAGAGTCTCCCTAATGTGAAAAAAGAATTGAAGGAAATAGTCATCACCATGCTTCTGCAAGAAAAAAGACTAGAGGATCTGCAACACCAGCTCGTGGCAAGTGGAGTGCTAGTGAAGAAGGAAAAAGTTCAGCAAGCTGAGCCTGAAAAGCAGTGATCAAAGGCATGTTTTTGCTGTTTTGGGATCTGTCTCGTTTTTCTGATTTTCTGTAGGCATGAACTCTTCTGCTGTTTTTATATATAGGAAGCAGTATATAGGCAATAGTATGGAAATAGAAATAGAAATAGGACATGAAGTATGGTATGAACAGTTGGATACTTTCTATTTTTGTTTTGATGTGATAAATTTTGGGGGGTCAAGATACCCGGTTTCCCTTCGGGGCGGGGTGAGACCACCCTGATGATGCTGTAAATATTCTTTTATGTTAATAGAAAAGGACCTACCCAACTTACAAAAAAAAAATAATAATCAAGTATTAAAAAAAATATTTAAGGGAAAAATTAAACAACAAAAAATATTAAAAAATAAAAATAAAAGAAAATCAAAATTATTGAAAAAAAATAAAAAAAAGAAACAGATTATAATAATTTTTTATTATAAGGAATAAGGGATTCAAAGAAAATAGAAAGAAAGATTATATTTAAAATTCGCTTACCTTGCTCGTGCTCACCATATTAGTCGCTTACTTCCCAAAAAAACACGCAGTCTTGCAACCTTTTCGTCTGTAACAGAGGTTCCATACTCAGCCATCTCGCTCTTTGCCATCAAGACCTCACATAGATCGTTTTAACAACAACCACATCCGCATCCTTTTTGCTGTTGCCAATTTTCGTCAGACATAACCCTCATCCTTGATACCTCCTTCCGCATGTCTTGTTACCCGCCTCGTTTCGTTTTGCATTGTTTCGTGTCCCCATGATCCTCCCATCCAAATCACCCAGCGTCGTTTGAAAAACTCGAGCTATCGTCGATTCCATTATGAGATTTCTCGCTTTGCATCGATTGCTATCCCTGTCGTCGCTCTACTCATCCACGCCCCCAACAAACCACGTCCTTCCGCTGTTCCTTGTTTTTCGCCAAACGATGTGTGTTATCAAACTCGTCAAACGTCCTGTGTGGTATCGTTTCATAGTGGAACTAATATATATAATATTATATATATATATATATAATATTAGTTCCACTATGAAACGATACCACACAGGACGTTTATTATATATATATATATATATATATAAGCAAATAATAAGGAAAAAAAAAGAGAAGCTATTGAAGAAGTATACTTTTAAAAGACAAAATTTACAAAGAAAAAAAAGCGGGGAAAAAGTACTTATTCTTCAACAAAAAAAATATTGATTGAAGCTGAAAGATTCATAAATCTATTGCAGTGATAACTACTATTCATTAGTAGTGACGTTAGTTTAAATAAAATAAAAGTAAAATCAAAAGTCATATATATATATATATATAAGTTAATTTTACATTCAAGAAGTTTAAAAAAAATTAAAAAGATATAGTGAAGAGTCAAAAAAAAGAATTATTATTAAAAAAATTTAATATAAAAAGGGAAAAAGTAAAAGGAAAAAAGAATAACAATAATTTTTTTTTTTGCCATACAAAGTTAAAAGAAGTGAAGAAAAAGAAAAAGAAAATATGGAATCTCTAAGTAATGAACAAAAACAATCATTCACAAGAGATATAGAACAATTAATGACACTTGAGCGACAACGTGCTGATTTTAATGAGAGAGAAAATGGAATCCCTATTCCAAGTTGAACGTCCATCATCACTCCCACAAAACGATGTAATCCAGTGTACCAAGAAAGTGTAGCTAAAAGACCAGGAGAATGGCAAAATAGCCAAATTTCAGCAAAACAAGAAAGTGTTAGAACATGAATATAAAAATCTTGTGGATATGCATTACAAAGAAATAATGGAAAAAGATGAAGAAATTTCTCGTCTCAAGGACCACGTTGAAAAATTACTGGCACAAGTGAAGAAGACTAAGGTCACAAACAAAGAACTCAAGAAGGACTTATCAAAACAAGAAGAGGACACCTTGCGTTTAAAGAATCTTAATAAAATTCTATTAGAACCAATCAGAGATCTAAAAGATGAAAAGCTTAAAATTCAAAACACGGAAAATAAGGTTGATAAATCAGAAATCAAAGAACTTTTACGTCTGAGAAACCATAATCAAACTCTAATTACTCAAATTAAAAACTTAAGGATGATAAGAAAGCATTAAAAGACAAGTTGGAACAATTCACTCAAGAAGAAGTATCGAAATCCCCAGTTGTAATAGTCCAAGTTGAAGATAAGGGAGCGAATAGCGATCTAGTGAATATGACAACTCAAAAAGACAAGTTAGTTGAAGAAACGACACACTTGTAGTTCAGATAATAAACATCCCAAGTGAAGGATCTGTAACCAACTCAACAACGTCGTCACCTGAAGTAAATCAAAAAATTTCCACAAACTTAATAAGGGAGTGTCAAACCAAAAAAATTCCCTATCAACATCCGAATCATGAAAGTAGACAACTCAACCATGCTAGGTATCAGGACCATTCAGAACAAAAACAACAAGCTGATGATCCAGAGAAGAGTGATGTAACCTCAATCTAGTCCTATGATGAAAAGTTGTTACAAAATTCCAGCGATCAAAATATTCCACAGAAGATTAATCTAGGATGGTCTGATCCCTTCTCAGTGCGACAATTTTGTTTCACTTAGAAGATCATATCAACTTGTATAGATGTAGATGACTATTCTGTGATAGAAAGACATTCAAAGCCGAAAAAGAGATCAAGCCTTTTTCATTAACAAGCTTTGAGGATAGCTTTTTGAGGAGGAAGGCAATGTTATGAATAATATATAGGAAATAATGTAAATGACAATAATCATAAATAATTATTAGTTAATTAGTAATTAGGTTGAAGAGGCACGTCTAAATGAGACATGACTCTCTATGAAGAGACACCTGCTTGGTATATAAGCAAGCCTCTCACTCTCGTTGTATAATCATTCTTATTCACACAATTAATATATAATATTTGTATCCTCATGGATATCTTTATATTCCAAGTCTTTTGGAGTAATTAATTTGTAGAAGGAACTTTGTTCGCTTCACCCAGCTTCTGGCACTAGATCTCGACTCTCCCAGCTGAACTTCGAACTCCCTTTGAAGCTTTGCGCTGCCTTTGCGTGGCACTACGTTGCCTCACTGAACTACTCTCTGTCTTCTCTGCCTTGCACTCTCCGGATCGGGAAAACTTCCCTCCGGACTACTATCCTTGCCCCTCACTGCAAGAAGATCACTCAATTTCACTCTGGGAACTCAACGTCGCTACTCTTGAGAAATTCGATCTTTGATCTCTCACTCAATGTGTTCTCTAAGTGCCCATCAAACTCCTTATAATCTCTCGTTGGAGCTCCAACGACCAAGATTAAAACATAACCAACGACTAAGTTTCACTGGGAGTTGATGCTCATCTTCTTCTAGAAGATTCACACCTGATTTAATTAATACCCTTTAATTAACCAGATTTCCTAAGTTTAGACTTGGGAAACCATTTAAAAAGTTAATTATTTTAATTAAACCTTCTCTAGGTGGAATTTTCCAAAATGATTTTTGGGTTTTGGAGAATGCATGCATCTTAGCCTCTCTGTAAAATCTCGAGGCAAGAGCACATCCGATGCTACATAAATTAACATGGGCAAGATGGGGTAAGTTTTGGGGCAGTTGGAGCAAAAATTCCAAAGTTGGGGTTGCCACGAACCCCTCTCAAGTAATTAAGAAGGAGAAACACCTACAAGGAAATCTATAACTACAAGAGAGTTAGAATCATTTGGGAATCATGGAATTGGATTGATTTGTCCCCGTTTTTCTTTGAACCTGAGGCTAGGAAGCTTCTTTGGTTATTTCGCAGGAGCAGTGAGTTACGTAGGCTGCAGCCTCAAGGACGTATTTTTTTGTACAATGGCCCTCTTTTTTAATCTACTGTAAAATGAGTTGAACATGCTACTTTCTAAGCTGCATTTCCCTCAGGAAAGGCAATTCGGGCACCTATTCTGGGATTATCTTTAGGATAGTCAGATTACTGTGCAGTAATCTCGACTAGTATATTAAATTTAATATAGCTAACCTGGATCCGATTTAATAGAATAGTTGTTGTGGGGTTCAGTTTTCTAAGTTGTGGAGATTGCAAACAGTGTTGTATTGGTGGATCTTGGATACATTTGCTATTGTGGGAAGCCAACCCTAACTTCTGTGGATTTGTTAAAGAATCATAATTATTGTCTGATACAATTAGAACTATACTGTGCAGCTTGGCTGAGCATATACTTTGTTTCATTGAGAAAATCAAGTCTAATCTACTAAAGTTGTGGAATAATTATATTATTGCTAAAGATCCTTATGTTCATGCATGGATGCTCATTGTTTAATGATTAAATGAATGTGCATTCTTGTGTATGAGTTTTCTGATTTATTGAAAACCCTATCTTGAATAAGAAACCCTACGGGAAAAAATTACCCTAGGACATTACATTGTTATCAGAGTTGGCTCACCCTGCCAACCTATGAGCAATTGGGTTGATGTCATAGAACCAAGGTGTTCAAGTAAGGCTCAATGGAGAATGAACAATTTTGGGAAAAGGCCAAGTAGCGACGCCAACAAGTGATGTCTCAACTTTTTGCCCCACTTAGGATTAATGCAGGGAACAATCACCATGTTGTTGTTCGATTTAATGCCCTTGGAAAAACCAGTACTGGGAGCTTGGAGGGTTGTTTAATGATGGAGCAACTGGAAGCAGTTTTTGGGAAGGAGTTTTCAAAATCATGGCAGAGGCTTGACGAGCATTACAAGAACCTAGCAAAGGAAGTTCATGCATTGGAAAATGTGCACCCAAAAGATTTTTCATGGCTATATCCTCTGAAACAGAATGAAAATCCTAAATGGGAAACCATACTTAGTGGTAATGGTGCCAAGGGTAACTATATTAGCAATGAAGATGAAAGAAGTCAACCAGATATCAGGGAACAATCTATCCCAAGACCTGTTGTCAAAGAGCGAGCACAAATTCATGAGGATTACCACCAACATGTAGCTTCACCAATAGCAACTCATGTTCAAATTGATCAATCATCCAGTCAACATGGGGCAACTAAAAATACAGGACTATGCGTGGAGTTGCACAACTTGTACAATCAAATTTTTGGTGCAAAGTGTCCCATTGTTGACAAAAATGAAAATTCAAATGGATCTCAAAAATTGCAGAACCTTACTAATAGCATGGAGTGAACAGATGATGCTAGAATAGTATGATTGGAACCAACATAAAGTTCCCTTGAGATAGCGTCTCAGATAAATTCTAGCAAAATGCATGTGGTCATTGTTGACTGAAGCAAGAACAAGAGAAACCTTTACCGATGGTGTCTCAATTAGAATCTCGCAGAGGACATATTGATTTTGTGCATGGGAAACAAGAGAAGGAGAGGTTCCTTAAGATGTCAACTAACATAGAATATAGCAGAGAGCATATAGATGAATTCCTTAAAAGCCAAGAACGAGAAAGGTCTCTGGAGATGATATTTGAGATTGAATCTGACAAATTGAATATGAATGATGTCCATGTGAATCAAGCCTCTAAAACATAATTTGCACATAGTACTACTGAAGCAAAAATTCGTTTTGAAGTCACAAATGCCAAGGAAACCCTTGAATATGCTGGGATATAGGAAGTTCAAGTTTCTGTTAATAAAGTATTTATGCGACGGGATGCTCCTTTTGTAGTTCGACAGGTGCCAGGTGTTGACCGCTGCGTGTCAACTACCCATAGCAGTACACCCCCCTTTTTTTCGCAAAAAGGGACAGCGCTTGATCGAGATGTTCGTGCCATTCAGCAGTCATCGTCATTCTTCTGATCTTATTAAAGTTGTAACCCCAGTCTGCATTTTGATGTAAATAATCTTAGCAGAGCTGAGTCATATATGTAAATTGCCTAGGTGGACCTAATTTTCTAGTGGTAATCTTCATTCCGGAAGGTTTTTCGTCTCACCGATCCATGATCGACAGAGTTTTCCTTCAACCTGACCCCAAAGCCGGAATGAATTTTATCATTAGAGTCTTAAGAGAATCCTAGAATTTTGATCTGCTAGATTATGTTTGGTCACAGAACTGGGTGGTTTATGAGGGTCTATGTCAAATGGGTTCTCCCCCTTGAGATGTAAAGTTGTAAAAGTCATGATGAAAAGTGTCTTGAGGGTTAGGAAATGTTAATCCCCTCATGCATCTTAAGTCCTAGGTTCTAGGGAAATTTTCCAAAAGGCTATGTTTGATGATCCATAATTAAAAATAATAAATAAAATAAAAAAAAAATAAAAATACTAAAAATTTAAAAAAATAATAAAATTTTTAAAAATAATAAAATAATAATATTTTGAGAATTTCAATTTTAATGCATTAAAAAATTCGACGGATGAGATTAAGAGATGTCTTGATCCTCATCGACGGTCGAGATCGTTTTGACATGGATCACTGAAACTAGCCGTTGGGATTTTTTCCTTTAAATAGGGTGCTAGGGGTCATTTGAGATCATATTGGATCTGAGTCTTGTGCTGAAGAAGCTCTCTTGTAAACTTTTTTCTGGTGCTAATAAAGAAGACTTTGGGGTCAAAAGCTTGCTGGTGTTACTCTCTTAAAGTGCTGTGAGTCGTTTTATTTCTGCATATTTTAATTTTCAGCCGTTGATGACAGCTTAATGAAGAGTATTGTTGAGCATAGGTATCTTGTTCACATGCTAGGGTTTGAGTAGTATTAGGGTTTCTGATGTAATGGCAGGTATCTCCATTATTTTTGAGATCTAGTACTGCTTTTTCTTTCTTATTTGACGGTTGAAGTGAGCTGTGCAGGGAACTCTTGAGGATCAGTGGGTGTTTGGGGAAGTTCTAGGCTGAACCAGCCAACTTCCATAAGCACTTTTTGCAGAGCCCAGCTGGTTTTGAGCCTGGGTTAATCATTTAGTCTGTTTTATTATTTGCATGAGAGATTTTTTAAAGCATTTCATTAGCAAATCTGAAGTTTTCTAAAAACATTTTGATGATAACTGACAAATCTGGCTGTTGTAGAGCTATAATGTTGTGATTTTTTGACCGGTTTGTAGAGTTTTAGTTTTAATATTTGCATATATTCTCTGGGTGCTTGCTTTCCATTACAGGTTCTGTCTAAGCTATTCTGCTATCCAAGGGTTCAAGTATCAATTGTTTTCTTTTAGATCTGGAGGGTTTCGATTGTGTTGCAGGAAGAAATTTATCGGAAATTTTTGTGACCTAGGCAAAGCCCTTGCTGCTTGGCTAGCTGCCTGTAATAGCCTGCAAAGCAAAAAATCAAAACGCAGCACCATACTTTCTGAGGCAGAACGTTGCCACAGCTCCCTGCGTGCTGCCACAAGCATACTTCTTTGCCCGCGCATTTCTCCATTTACCTTTACGCCTTACCATCGATTCTACCCTCTGTGTCATACGCATTTATCACTTGTCCGCTGCTCCTGAAGCCTGCAATCACCGCGGCATTCTCCATCGTTTTGCTTGCAAGCAGTTTCCTTTCTGCCAAACGCTCTCAAATCTGTATCGATTCTCTATTGGCAGTCATCCAAATTAAAAAAAAAAAACACTGCTATACCCCCACGCCAACCTGCATTCAGTATTCTGCTGTCACCTGCAAAAAATCACACATTTTTTATACACGGGCCAAGTCTTTGGTAAGGTTTTTGGTTTAGAGCATCATTTTATCTTTAGCGCAGGTCCGTCGAGCTCCCCTGGCCCGTCAAGCACGCTGCCTGTACACCATCAAATGCTGCACGCAATCACCTGCAAACGGAACCCTGCAAAACGTTGAAAGAAAACGCATCTATTCTTTGTTCGGGCGAAGTCCTCCATTTGGTTCTGCGATAAGAGCATTTTGTTTCTGTTTTTTTTATTGACGTGAGACTGCTGGATTCTATCTGGATATCCACAGAACCAAAATCGATTTCTGATTCGAGCTGTGGGCGTCGATTTTTTTTATGCCAGCGTAAGGTAAGATCGTTTTGGTCTCATTTTGCCTGAGTTTAGGATCACGTGTTTAAATAGGTTATATGTATGCGTCATTTTTCAATTTTGTTTTCATGCATAGCATAAGTTTCATATAGTTTAGAAATCGATTTTTATGTAAATTCGTTGGTTACGTTTTCACATATATATGCGGTAATATTTCGTAGTTTTTTTTTTTATTTATTTATTTAGATTTTTAATTTTGTTAGATTTTAAATAGATTTAAAATAGTTTTTAGGGTTTTATTTTGATATATATATATATATATATTATTATTCATAAAAAATTTGAAATAAAAAAAATAAAATATATATATTTTCATAAAAGTCGTTTTAGGTTTGAGTTTTTAGATTTGATGTTTATAGTTTTAATTTTACATTAGTCTAATTAGATTTATTCTTTTTTTTGTAGACTTTTCTCTTTTTTTAAAAATAATAATAATAATAATAGAATTGAGGCTTTCTGTGATTTCATCATTAGTTATAAGAAGAGCTTCGGCATAAATCACATGAAAAGAGACCTTTGTCGACGCGTTTCGAACCAACTAGTGTGGTCGAAAGCTGTTCGACAAGGCTCTTTTCATGTGATTTATGCCGAAGCTCTTCTTATAATAATTAATAATAATAATATAAATAATAAAAAATATATTTCTTTAGAGCTTTAGATTAGATTTTAAATTTGTTTTAGTTTAATTTTTTAGCTTTAGAATTTTATTTTATCTGAAAAGCATAAAAAAATATATATATATCGTGGAAATTTTTGCCAGTTGAAGTCTTAGCCTGGAAATTTTATCGTATTTTATTTTTCTTGCTGAGGCTAAAATTTTGGGATTAATGTTGATTTGGCATCCTTGAATGATGATATCTGGTTAATGTTTGAATCCGCATGGTTGTATCTTTCAAAGTTTATTAATTAAAAATTTGCCAGATCATTTTTTTTTATTTTTTAAAAGCATTGCGAATTTACTGGATATCTTGCATTGTTCAAAGTTTTTTGATGATAAATGATTGCTGGGAACAGTTTACATTTCTGCAATATCTATTAAGTAATCGTTTCACCATCAAACCCATAGGGCACTGGTCCATCAAATTAAACAAATCCATTTAGTGCTTTTCTCTTTCGTATCTCCCAAACCAACTGGTTTGCAGTTGGTCGTCCTTCTCCTTTCAGGGTCTACCCCCCTTAGCCGTGGGAGACAGGCTTAAACGGAGAGACCGGGGATCAGAGTGACAACCCTCGGTCTGAGCATTGTCGTGACAATCTGTGCGACAACATTTTTTGGCGCCGTTGCCGGGGACATAGTTTTTCTGTCCTTGGTCCTTCCCTTCCGAGCTTTACCGTGTTTCACTTCCTGTCCGGGTGGCGACTCCACATCATATATTATCTTCAAGGGTGTATACTAGAAGGCATCCAAGTAGTCTGTGCAATCCTGCTCTTGATCCTGAAAGGGCCTTCAGAGTATGATTACACAAACTCTCTTCTCGTACACTTCTTGTTAGTCTCGGACAAGAAGCTCTTTCTGATATCCATGTACTTTTTACTCGTCCAGTTGAGTACGACATCATGGACATCTTCTCCCCATGTAACTTTGCTAATATTCCAGGTTATCCCAATGATACTCCAAAACATGGAATGGATAAATTGCCTATCTTTCAGGGAGAC